>SKCR01045732.1:0-52300 GCA_019454045.1 Zanthoxylum bungeanum | reverse complement strand
AGTCTCACTGACATTTTTACAGTTTCTAACCGTTGAGAAAGTGAAAAGGAAATTGACCAATTTGGGTTATTTGTGGTCGTTATGTGAAAGAAAATAAGATGAAGCAGGTTGCAGGTGGCAAGTGGAGGCAGCTTGTATGTAGATTGTTGAGAAGTGATGTTAAATAGTAAGCGACATGCAGAATTTGGGTAGTGACGAAGCATAACAAATGGAGAAGTAACTGGAAGAGTAGTGGCAGCTGAAGCATACAATTCAAGCAGACACCTCTTGTTGTGCTACCTATCATCAGTTAGTATATATAGGATATGTGTATAAACGTGCCGTATTTGTTCACTTTCGGTATTAAAGAATGACTGGGTTACACATTCTCTTTATGAATCTATCTTTATATGAAGTCTCTCCATGTGAGTAATTATCATTTGCTTTGTGTATTAGAGAGTGATTGGATCATGTATTCCCTTCACATATTTATTCCCATAGAAAGCCTCCCAACATAGGTGGTTATTGGCATACGGATTTTTTATGGCCATATAGATATTCCAAGCTCACCCTTAGTATCATCAAGCCAAGTTAGAATGAAAGTTCATGGTCAGAATTAAAACACCCATATCGAGCATGCATTTTGTATGTCTGAATTTGAGTCGTGCATGCCAACGACCATATCCACGTGGAGAGGCTTTGTACAGAAATAAATCTGTTAGGGGAACAAATAACAAAGTGTTTATATTTACGAGGAAAAAAATCTAAAATGAGTGTTTCTATAAAAGTTTTCCATACCAAATTGTATAATTTTAGTTGAATTTATTTAAAAATTTATTGAATTGATTACACCTCAGTTATCAACCAAAAACATTGAAAATCAAATCTATTACTTATACAAAAATATATAATTATGCAGATTGCATGTCATCAAGGAATTATATTAGAGAATTGCAGTCAAATCCCATTTCCACTATGCTCTTTTTAGCAATGTATATCCTAGACATAGCCATCGAAACATTAGAACGATCCAAAAATATTTTTTCCACCAAAGATAAAATAAACAAATCAAAAGCTCAAGGGGTTGACTCAGTTTTTAAGGCTTTGGGCTTAAGTGATTTTCTCTCTCTCAAGTTTAAGTTTCTAATCCTACTAGATACATTTCTTTGAGGCCATGCCCCCTGGTGTAAAAAGCCACTGACATATCTTGATTTGTGCTGAGAAACTTCTGAGAGCACATAGCACAGGTCTTGAGGATTATTCGAGGTGTGCATAAATTGATCCACACACCCCGATTATCAAAAAAATAAATCAAACTTAAATTAAACTAGACATATAGAGATCTACCTTTAAAAAAAAACAAAAAGGAGATCACTAAGGCAGCATGAAAGCTGGACATAAAGCATCCAAAGCTATAGACACATAATTATTATAATAAAATCTAAATCATCAAACTTCGCACATATGACTTTAATTATGTACATTAAGGGCACAGTAACAGTACTCTATATTTCCTCCTACAATCCTCATTTTCATTATTATCTTTTGAACCCTCATTTCTTTCCCCAAATATAAAACTTCCTCCCCTACTTTCAAAAAAATCACAAACCTCCTATCCATTCTCCTCCTATAATCCTCATTTCCAATTTTATCCATTTTTTTCCTCTTTTTCTCATCGTTTTTGTTCTTTTTGCTTGTTGTTCATGCTTTCATTTCTCTGTCCCTTGCCTATTTTCTTCTCTTCTCCTTTGTCATCTTCTTTGCACCATCATTTCTTATGCAGTAAAGATTGACATGAATTGGTTCATGTCTCGAGGTTCTAACCTGATATTAAGAAAACCACATTAGGTATTTGTTTATCTAACAATGATGTTTCTTGGCTTTAATGACCTTTAGAGGTCACGTGTCTGACACTGTTTGCTAATTAGTTATTTGCAATTGTTGTGAATTATTGAAGGAAAATTATAAAGCTAAAGAAATAAGATGCATATAGTTGTGTGTAGAAAATATCTATTCTCACAACACGAAAACTATAGGTATTGGATACGAGATCTCCTGTCTAGTTATTTAAAATATTGTTTAATGATTATTTTGATAGTTAATATTAGAACTTGCGACTATTGGATAGTTACTTGTTCTTTATAAACAGTTGTTACATATTTTAATATGAATAGTAGTGTCATTTGCGAAGATATAAACATTAAGAAAAATATTTGGTTAAATAAATAACTTAGAATAATGCTTTATGAGATTTTATCACTTAAGCAATAGATGTTTATTCTGTATGGTAAATGATGGTTTGATATGAGATCACACCATATATCCTTATCCATTTAATGAATATTGTATTCGGGAATTTGATTAAATCTCATTTAATCAATGATTGTCATTGGAACATAAGATTTATTAAACTGATACATTAGATGTATGTAGTTTAATGAATTGTAAATTGCTTAAGGGAGTTTTCTTTACTTCGTAACTTAGCCAATAAGTTGTCATGACTTAGTTACATGTATCAGATGAAACGCGGATATAATATTTTAACTGGTTCAAAAATATTCGATCTGAAGTTTTGAAAACTATATCTTTCAAATTCATCATGAGTCTTTAAATTGTTCAAAGATGTTTGATACGATCAAACATATGAATTTATGGCAATTAGTTCTAAGATTATTCAATGAATATGATTCTTACTCAATATTATTCTTCTACGATTCCATCGTGATGGAATTAGTTAGTGGGAGGAATCGAATCTTATATGATTTGATTTGTTTGATATTGAGTGTTATCGAATTAGTTTAAATACTCTTGGGGATATACTCCAGAAACACTAATTCATCCTTTTAATTAAGGTTCCATTAGTTTCTACAGTTACGTATATGATATGTATAAGTAGAAAATTCAATTCTTGAAAAGTTTGAGATTTTCCTTTCTTTTGTATAATGGTTATATAATTGAAAGCACTTGCGTATCAGAGATACAAGTAAAAATTTATCATTTATTCTATTTAATAGAATATTGTATTCTATTTAATAGAATATCTTCTCTATGGTCTCAAGTAATAAAATTATTTTATTACTTGGTGTGTAACATCAGATGTTGACGATTGTAGAAAAGACTTGACTTATTGAAGTCAAATGTGAGAGTGATAAACCATAAATGGAACTACATAATTAATAAGATGAAAAGACCCTTAAGAATATTCCATATAAGCCTAATCGGATGCAGAATCATTTGCAAGGTATTTGATACTTAATGGTTCCATTATTATCTTATCGAAGAAAATTATCCTATAACTTATAGTGGAAGCGATATTTGATATTGATTCCGGAAGTTAGCATTACACTATAGATCTAAGATTGTTCATAGTTTATTATGATCAAATCTTGAACTTGATTAAGCTTTTGTTATGAATCATTCATAAAATATGCAAATGATTTGCCCAACAAAAGCAGTATGAACGTATTAAAGGTTTGAACTTTATAGTATGACAATGAGAAAAGTTATACTCAGCAACCTATTGTAGATTCTGAGTAAACTTGTCTTTAGTCGTACTAATACAACAATTAAATATATGTTGCTTAATGTTAATATTAAAATGTGTATTTTGGCTAAGAATTCAAAATGGCATTCCGTTCTGGAATGGCCATGGAGTTTGTATTCTGCTAAGATCACAATTTGGTATACTAGCTTATAAAGCCTATTGTAGACTCATATGAGCTTTCCAGAATGTAGTTTCTATAATTTTAAAATGAGCCAGTCTAGCGACCGAAAATCTCAACAACTATTACATTATGAAGCGAGTGTCACATAATATAAATTATATTTGGATACATATACACTCATGAAATGAATTTGGGGATAATCGGTAAATTCTTCAAGATTTTGATAGCTCATGGTATTTGGGCCATAACCTTCTCCTATGAACTCTGATTTTTATGAATTTTATATCACCGGAAAGCTAAGATCTAGACCTACAACTGTCGCGTTGAACAATTTTTTAAATTCGAACCAGAAATAGATCTAAAATACAACTCACAAATTCGAATGAATTATACCCGATGACCATTCTAGTAAATTCTCAAAGCTTCTCTAAAATTCTAAATTTTTCTCCAACTTTACCAATTTCAAATATCCCTAGTATAAAAGGGGTATACTATTCAAACATCCCCAAAATTTGAAAAAGAAAGAAGAAAACGTGGGACAAGAAGAATAAGGAGAAAGAATAATAAAGAAAAAAGAAGAAAGTTGATGGAAAGAAGAGGAAACAAATGACAATGCTCATACATCAAGCAAAGAAGAAGAATAGCAACCATGGAAGAATTGAAGGATGAAGGAAATCAAAGGAAATGAGGTAAGAGCAACTTGACCCAAATTTTGGATTGAGGATTTTTGATGATATGATGCCACGTTGATATTAGTAACATACTAGGGATTCCATTTAGTGGTATAATGAACTGCAATAAATACTGGAAAAGTTTAATAACATTTCAGTTTCAATCTAGGATGTTAAGTATCACCCTAAGAGTTTCATATTAAGGCACATAATTACGATATGACAAGGTGCAAGCATAATTCGTCATGTGATGTTGATAGATTATTAGAACTGAGAAGTTTAGTCTAACCTCGAAACATGTTTCATACCTTATATCCTAATTGAGTTTCTCGATTATAGATCATCGCAGGAACTGCAACATTCTTCGATGAAGCGTAGTAACATCAGCCAGATACTAAAATCTGTGAGTGGACACTTCTCTTTTTAAGTTGATTTTTCTATTTATTCATTACGAAATGAGACTTACTTTTTAAAGCACATAGGGCGTTAGCCATATTTGATTTCAAATACCTATTCAACATAAATGATTTATGCAGTTTTGAAATCTATAGCATGATTTTTATGATTTTAGGAGGCATAAGGGAAAAACCCACATCAGCTCTGACTTATGAAATTGAAGGATAGAACATGTGCACATGTAAAAGACTAAGGGGACGGCGATACGTAACGCCCCTAGATCCTAGTTCAGGACTAGGGATGACAGATACCCCTAGATCCTAGTTCAGGATCAGGCAGCAATAGCATAGATCTGCACTACTGGCTCTAGTTCAGTGGCTTGGGGGATAAGATACGTAACGCCCCAGGACCACTAGTTGGGCATATGGGGGGACGGCGATACGTAACGCCTCCATGCCTCACGTTTTTCATAAATATATATTTCAGAGATGGTTTTCAAAGATAGATTTGCAGAAAAATGTTTTTCATAAAATTGATTTTTTTAGAAATGAATTTTTAGAGATAAGTTTTCTAGAGACATGATTTTCGAAATAGACAAGAGTTATGAAAGAATTTTCAAGAAAGCTCAGTTATGTTGGACAATTATGAGAAATACGTGGGAGAAGAAGAAGAATGAGAAATAAGAAGAAGAATAGAGAAGAAGAAGAAGAAGAAAGAGGAAACAAATGCCAATGCTCATACTGTTGGACAATTATGACCCATAGCATCATTATTTGTAAAGAACATTGTGTTTTTGTACAAATTAACTACGTGACAAAATGAAATTGCTATTTTATCATTATTGTAATTAGATTACTTGGATATATATTAATTATAAAAGTCCATATGATTAAATTGGATTAATAAGATATGAGACATTATTATCCATGAACAGTTTAATCATTAAATATTCATAGTCGAAGTATTATCGAGACTGGATATTGATAATGCAGAATAGACTAGTGTTACACTTGTGCGCATTATGGAAGCTTAACGGCATAGCTCTCATATATTTAGGTATTGGATACTTATGCAAGTGTAATAAGAGGTTTTATTAGTCGTTAGACTGGGAACAGTTCACTCTGGATAGACCCACTCGGAATCACATTGGTAGTATGACTATGTGTCTATGGGAATCCGAATCAGGGTAGGTGTATGTGATCTTTAACCTGAGACTTACGTCGATATTACTTGCGACAATCAGTTTACTTTAGTATTGGTCGTCTGGAGCTTTAACAGGTTCTGTGTACGCCTGTATTGGGTTTACTGAGAATCGTAGTGTATTGGATGTGATGTCAAGATGGAAGTATCACTTCAGTCATATGGAGATGATGGTCACACAGGATACGAAACTAGTACTCTTAAAAGCTGCAGCTATCGGGATAGTATGACTAGGTCATGACTTCTTGATTACAGAGATTAGTGACTCAAAATCCGATATATGCTTCGTACGGGGCAGACACAGAGCCAGCCCTAGGCCTAGCATGTGAAATCTGATACTGGATCGTATTACGCATTACATTATATTAGTAGTACTACGCCTGATACAGATGATATTCCTTGGTGAATATTTATGGAGAATTGGTTAAGCACAATGTTTTGCTAGAAGCCAACCATGTCTTGTAAATCGGTGAGAACATGGTACGGGGTATGCATGTGTTCGGATAGTCCGATAACCGTATTTACTGCCAATATATTCAGGAATCTCTTGGGTCGCTTCCAAAAGATTCACCAATGACATTTGACTCAGATAGAATTAATCTGGAATTAATTATTTAATTTATTTATTCGGGGCTAAAATAATATATCGGATATATTAATTGAAATCGATTTCAATACGAAATTAAAATTGGATTTTAATTTGGACGAACGAATTAATTTAGAATTATTTCGTAAGCGACTATCGTAATAATTTTAAGAGGCATAATTATTTAATTAAATTTGATTTAATTATGTAGCGACTGTAAATTCGTTTAATCGGAATAAAACGAACCCGGGCCCAAGTCTAGTTGTGTGTTAAGGAAGCCAACACAAATTTTGAATTTAAATGTGGTGGGACCACATGACTTACATCAATGGTCAAAAATTGATGGAAGTTGTTGGCTTTATTAATTAACTCCTTAAACACATACAACTACCAAGTTTTTTTAAACAAGTGACTATTCTCTCTTCCTCTCCAACCATTGCCGATTCTTCTCTCCTTTGGTGGTAAAATTTTACTTCAAAATTTTCAACTAAGCTAGCACTTGGAGGAGTTGAATGAGGTGATAGGGAAACTCACCCAAGGAACAAACAACATACACCAAGCTCCGAGCTTCATCCAAAAGGAATTTTTTGAAATTTCTCCATAAATCAATGTAAGTGATTCCGCCACTTTTCTTGATTTTTCACACATAGAATCATGTTTAGGATCTTGTGGCATGTCTTAGAGAATAACAATGGTATCAAAGCCTTGCTAAATATGATTTTGAAATCTAGGGTTCAAAAACTTTAATGAGGAATTTTTGCTTGGAGCATGAAAATTCAAAATTGGGTTTTTGGTTGATGTTAGATGATGATAACTTGGAGTTGTGCATTGTTGGATTGTTGAAAAATTGATTAGATCAAATTTCCCTAAATCCCTAGCTTGGCCGAATACTACCCTAGAATTACTCATGGTGATTTTTTAAATTTTGACACTTGGATGTGTTAATGGCATGATATATATGTTGAATGTTGATTTAATTGGATTGGAATCAAATTGGATATTTATTTCTTGTCATTGCCGTGAGAAGCATGTTTGTTGGAGACTTGATTTTGCTTCAAATTTGTGTTGGACATGAATTGGAATGATAAGCATGATTAATTAGATTAATTAATATTTTGGAATTTTAGATTAATTAATTAGTTATGTTGATTACACTTAAATTGGATTAATGTAATATTTGGATTATTGTATTAATGTAAATTAGTCCCTAAAATACTAATTGGGCTAATTTGGTTATTTTGGATTAATGGGCTTGGTTTGGCCAAGTTTGGTTGTGGACAATTATGTTGGATCCAATTGGGCCTAAACTATTTCCATAAAAGCCCATAATATTACTTTTATGCCTTTAATAATCTAATTAGGCCTAATGGGCCAAAATTAATTTATGGCATATGGTGATTCCTAAATGGGCCAAGGCATTAGGACCTACTAGAATTGGCATTGGATGTTAAATGGGCATTTGAGACCATTTGGATTGGATTTGGAATCCAGTCTAAAAAGACATTATTATAATATAAAATAAGTGTAATTATTTAATTTGGAATTAAACTTGAATTAGTATTGAATACAATTTAAACTGGATTTAATATTGTAGTTCGATATAATTCAAAAATACTTACTTTGAGTATTTATTCTTAAATGAGTTGGACTCGCGCAAATCAAATCGTTGTATGAACATTGGATGGTCATTAATTGAAGAATTAATTAATTGGATTATATTGATTGACAACATGCTATGTGTGAATGCTTGGATGTATTTGTTTGAATAATGTATATAGGATGGATATTAGATGGGTGGAGGCAATTTTGGAAATTATTGTAAATATTGTATTTATTTGAAATTGGACCTGCGTGTCCAGCCTATCACCTCTCATTCTCATTGTATTTCTCTTATCACCAATTCCCCTCAATGTGAATGAGGTTTCTTATAGTGTTATGTAATTGGGGATATAGAAGAATGTAAAGTGCTAGCGGGAGAGAAGAAAATAAAAGAGAGTGATTTGTTCTAGGAACAAAATGTATATATCCATCCGCATATCATTATTATATTTATTGCGCCTTATTATGCTTTTAGAATGCATGTTTAAGGGTATATGATGAGACATAATCAAAGATAATAAATTGGTTGCCAATTTACGAAAACGCCCTCGCATTTAATATTAAGTGTTTCCTTCCATTGAGTGGTTCTCTCTCAAGATCCAAAATTGGCTCTTTAAACACACACAACTACCAAGTTTTTTGTATCAATACATTATTCTCTCTTCCTCTCCAACCATTGCTGATTCTTCTCTCCTTTGGTGGTAAAATTTTACTTCAAAATTTTCAACTAAGCTATTACTTGGAGGAGTTAAATGAGATGATAGGGAAACTCACCCAAGGAACAAACATATACAACAAGATTGGAGCTTCATCCAAGAGGAATTTTTTGAAATTTCTCCATAAATCAATGTATGTGATTCCGTCACTTTTCTTGATTTTTCACACATAGAATCATGTTTAGTTACTTGTGGCATGTCTTAGAGAATAACATATACATCAAGCAAAGAAGAAGAATAGCAACCATGGAAGATTTGAAGGATGGAAGAAATCAAAGGAAATGAGGTAAGAGCAACTTGACCTAAATTTTGGATTAAGGATTTTTAATGATATGATGCCATGTTGATATTAATAACATACTAGGAATTCCATTTAGTGGTATAATGAGCATGCAAATTGATCGTGTTAAATAATATCCAAATATTGAAAACCCTACGTATTGAGCTAATTGGAGTTCTGAGATTAGAGAGTTAAATTAGATTGAGGAGTGTTGGTTTAATAAGTGTAAATATTGAGGTTTAAAGAGTTGTTTGAGTGAAGATTGTAGTATGAAACTGTGCGAAGTTTTTTTGTCAAACTAGGCATGGATAGTTGATGTTAGTCCCTGAAATTAGCCTAGCGTCGCGACGCGTACTGGGAAATTTTTATAGATTTGTTTCTGGAATGTGAGTGTCGCAATGCCCAGGGACTTGCGTCGCGAAGTGGAAAAAGAGGATGCTCACTGGTTATCAACATGTGTGGGCATAGCGATGCAGAACGTGCAGCTTCGTGACTCGTAGTGTGTAAGGGCACTGCCTCAGGTCTGATCAAGTGAGCATCGTGACGCAATACTGGAAAAGTTTAATAACATTTCAGATTCAATCTATGATGTTAAGTATCACCCTAAGAGTTTCATATTAAGGCACATAATTACGATATGACAAGGTGCAAGCATAATTCGTCATGTGATGTTGATAGATTATTAGAACTGAGAAGTTTAGTCTAACCTCGAAACATGTTTCATACCTTATATCCTAATTGAGTTTCTCGATTATAGATCATCGCAGGAACTGCAACATTCTTTGATGAAGCGTAGTAACATCAGCCAGATACTAAAATCTGTGAGTGGACACTTCTCTTTTTAAGTTGATTTTTCTATTTATTCATTACGAAATAAGACTTACATTTTAAAGCACATAGGGCGTTAGCCATATTTGATTTCAGATACATATTGAACAAAAATGTTTTGTGCAGTTTTGAAATCTTTAGCATGATTTTTATGATTTTGGAAGGCATGGGGGAAAAACCCACCTTAGCTCTGACTTATGAAATTGACGGATAGAACATGTGCACATGTAGAGGACTGTGGGGACGACGATACGTAACGCCCCAAGATCCTAGTTCAGGACTATGGATGACAGATGTCCCTAGATCTTAGTTCAGGGTCAGGCAATAGTATAGATCTGTACTTCTGACTCTAGTTTAGTGGCTTGGGGGACAACAATATGTAACGCTCCAAGACAACTAGTTAGGCGTATAGGGGGACGGCGATACGTAACGTCCCCATGCGTCAGGTTTTTCAGAGACATATCTCAGAGATGGTTTTCAAAGATAGATTTACATAAAAAGGTTTTTCAGAAAATCGATTTTTCATAAATGATTTTCAGAGATAAGTTTTCTAGAGACATGATTTTCGAAATAAACAAGAGTTATGAAAGAATTTTCAAGAAAGCTCAGTTTTAATGAAAGCCAAGCTTTCACTGATTTTAGCATGGGAATGTCATTGCCAATAAGCAATACATCATCAACGTAAAGGACAATGAATGTCAGTGCGCTCCCACTAACCTTCTTATATACACAAGGTTCATCCTCGTTTTGAACGAAATCATATTCTTTTATGATCTCATCAAAACGTTGGTTCCAAGAACGCGATGCTTGCTTCAATCCAAAATGGATTGATTTACTTGCAAACCTTGTTTGTATGTTTAGGTACGACAAAACCGTCAGGTTGTTGCATATAAACATCCTCCAAAAGGTTTCCGTTAAGTAAAGCGGTTTTGACGTCCATCTGCCATATTTCGTAATCGAAATATACAGCAATAGCAAGCATTATCCGAATGGATTTAATCATGGCAACATGTGAAACAGTTTCATCGTAATCGACACCATGTCTTTGACGATACCTTTTCGCTACAAGCCTAGCTTTGTACGTTTGTATGTTGCCATCCATGTCGGTCTTCTTCTTGAAGACCCATTTGCAACTAAAGGCTTTACGCCTTCTGGTGCATCAACCAGTGTCCAAACTTGGTTGGTGTACATGGAATCCATTTCTGATTTCATGGCATCTTGCCATAAACCAGAGTTGATACCTTGTATCACTTCCTCATACGTAGCCGGTTCGTCTTCCTCAATAAGATTAATATCTACGTGAGGTGAGATCAGAAACCTATACCTCTCAGGTTATTTTCTGACTCTCTCCAACCTACGCTTTCTTGTATATTAGAAGATTGTGGTACAGTCTCATCACTGATGAACTGTTCGTGTTCCATTAAGGAATCGGTGTCTGGAACAATATCACTCTGATTTTCATCGAGTTCTACTTTCCTCGCACTTACCACTGCATTTAGGAATTCCTTTTCTAGGAAAATCGTATGTAGAGCAACAAATAATTTGTTCTCTTGTGGGTGGTAGAAGTAATATCCTTTGGTTTCCCTATGATAGCCTACAAATTAACACTTATCCGATTTGGGTTCTAGTTTGGTACCATCCAAACGTTTAACGTATGCCCAGCATTCCCAAATCTTCAGGAATGAGAAACCCGATTTCTTTACTGTCCATATTTCATATGGAGTCTGTTGAACAGAATTTGACGGAACCTTATTCAAAATAAGTATTACACTATTCAATGCATATCCCCAGAAGGAAATTGGTAGCTCTGTACGACTCATCATAGACATTACCATGTCAAACAAAGTCCGGTTTCTCCGTTCGGACACAGTGTTTAATTGAGGTGTTCTTGGAGGAGTCCACTGTGAAAGAATACCATACTCTTTCAAGTAATCGAGAAACTCATTGCTTAAGTATTCTCCACCACGGTCCGACAGTAATGTTTTAATACTTTTGTCGGTCTATTTTTCTACTTCGTGTCGAAACTCTTTGAATTTCTCAAAGGTTTCCAACTTGTGTCTCATAAGATACACATAACCATAACGCGATGCATCATCCGTAAAGGTTACGAAGTATTCATATCCACCTCTAGCCTGGCTAGACATGGGCCCACATATGTCATTATGAACGAGGTCTAACAGTTCGGTGGCACGTGCACCTTTACCGCTAAAATGTGTTTTAGGCATTTTGCCTAATAAATAAGATTCGCAGACGTCATATGAATTGGATCAAATCTGTCCAAGTATCCACTCTTCGAAAGTGTGGATATGCGAGTCTTGTTAATGTGTCCTAGACGACAATGCCACATATAAGTTTCATCTTTGTTACTTAATTTAAGCCTTTTGTTTGTTACGTTATATGTTTGAGATTGATTTATATTCAAAATATAAAGACCATTATTAACATCAGCACTACATATCTCAATATCATTTTTATAAACAAAACACCTTGTGTTTCTGAATACAAAAGTATGCCCACATTGGGTTAAACAAGATAGAGAAATAATATTCCTAGTCAAACTAGGTACATAGTAGCAGTCTGATAAATTAAGTACATGCCCCGAGGGCAATTCCAAAATATAAGTCCCAACAGCCAAAACGGCGACTCTAGTCCCATTTCCAACTCGGAGGTCTATCTTTCCTAAAGTCAGTCTCCTGCTAATCTGCAGATCCTGCACATTAGTACATATATTAGTATTACAACCAGAATCAAAAATCCAATTTTTAAAACTAGAAGTAGACATGTTTATTTCAATAACAAACATACATGAAGCCGGTGCCTTGCCCGCTTTGATTTCCTTCACGTGCGCCTTGTACTCACGGCAGTCACGCTTCCAGTGATTCCGTTTGCCACACTGTAGGTAGACATCTTGGGATTTGTCATTTCCCTTCCCAGAAGACTTTGATGATTTGGCCTTGCCCTTTCTCTTCTTCTTCTTCTTCTTCACGCCTCCAGTAGCCTTTGGCCAAGCCTTGGAAGACTGAGATGTTGAAGCGAAGTGCGCCTCGAGCTTTTTGCCCTTTAAAAGCTCTTTTTCTGCTTCTCGCAGCATTGCCATCAACTCTCCAAGAGTATGGTCTTGGTTCATCATATTGTAGTTCATGATGAACCCGCTCCAGCTGTCAGGAAAAGACTACAAGATCAAAGTTCATGATGTACCCTCTGATATTCGAGAGCGAAAGAGCTTCTTCTGTAATTCATACATTTGTGATATAAGGTCAGATCGGTGAAGGTCTTTCAATTTTACCATCATAGTATAGGGATCCAATCACTTGTTCTGGCGACGTAATTGAGGGGTCATTGCAGTGAGCATGACGGATTGAGCAGTTGAGTTGTCATCGTTGTGAGTCTTCCAAAGCTCAAGCTCAAAAGGTTGCTCAATTCCGGGCTTAGGCCCGAGAGGTCTCTCTATCGTATAAAGCATCTTCTCGGCCCCCAGGATAATCCTGAAGTTCATATCCCAGTCAGGAAAGTTCACACCATAAAAGACATTTTCGCCAATGATAATGTCTCTAACGTTGATCTTTCCAGCCATCTTAATTGCAATAGTCTAACTATTCAATTAACGATTTTTTGGTACAGTCCAACTGTTACAAAAAAAATAATAAAATATTAGTCCAACTAATAAATATATAAAATGACGAAATAATTTTGAAAGCGCGTATTTGGCAAGTATTTGAACGAAATTGCAAATTCAATACTAGCCTCCCACTATTTTTCAGCGAGCCTCTAACCTTCTATTGAGTACTCGGGAAACCTAGTTTCCTAGTGGGCTATGATCCCGTTAAATAACACACAACCTTGACTTTGGCCAACAAGCTGTATGATATTTAACAAGGTAGATCTCTAAGATCAATTGGGTCTCATCCAATTCCTAGATCCGGTAGGTGGACCTCCAAGTCTGAAACATATATACAATATATATGCCAATATATCCAATATATTTTCCTAACATTTTCCTCTGAATCAACTAAGCCTTGGCTTTGCCTCAACAAGCTTAATGATTCCAGTTAAGCGTGACCCATTGACAGTGGGAAAGCTTCGTAATCCATGTCGATGAACAAGAAGTGACATTGACCTTGGCCAACAAATCATAACTTGCCCAAGACATGTGATATAGAAAAAAGCTTTCAGAGTTCAAACACATCCGCGATGGACATTGATCTTGACTTTGGCCATCAAACCAATGCCAATCTTGGATCTTGAGAAATAACCACTCAATGGAAGGAAACCGCTTAATATTTTGTTGAGGGTTTTTCGCGTAAATTGGCAACCAATTTATTATCTTTGATTAGGTCTCATCATACACCCTTAAGCATGCATTCTAAAAGCATAATAAGGCGTGAAAAAAATAATAATGATATGCGGATGGATATTCAACAAATTGTTCTTAAAACAAATCTCTCATTTTCCTCTCCCCGGCTAGCACTATACTTACTTCTACCCAATTACATAATACAATAAAGAAACCTCATTTACATTGAGGGGAATTTGTGAGAAGAGAAGTACAAAGTGTCAAGAGATAAAGGCTAGACACGCAGGTCCAATTTAATAAATTCTAAATTTATTACAATAATTTCCAAAATTGTCCTCACCCATCTGATATCCATCCGATATACATTATTCATACAGTACATCCATGTATTCACACAAAGCATGTTATTCAATCAATCTAATCCAATTAATTAATCTATGAATTAATGATCATCCAATGTTCAAACAACGATTTGATTTGCGCGAGTCTAACTCGTTAAAAATAAGTACTCAAAGTGTGAATTCTTGAATTATATCGAACTACAATATTAAATCCAATTTAATTCATATTCATTACTAATTCATATTTAATTCTAAATTAAATAATTACACTTAATTATGTGCCTTTTAGACTTAGATTCTAAATCCAATCTAAATGGGTCTCAAAGGCCCAATTAACATCCAATGTCAATTTAATTAAATTCCAATGGTCTTTTAATTAATTTCTTAAGGCATGGACTTTGGCAACCAAAGCCCAATAAGGAATTTTGGCTTTCCATATAGGGAAAGAGAATACAATAATTTTAGCCCAATTCCAAATTGAAGACTAATTTATTTAATTACAATATTCCAAATATCACAATTTTTAATTAAAGTGTATTAGCCATAATTAATTAGTTAAATTAATATTTCCAAAACACCAATTTACCTAATTAATCATGCTTTAATATGTTCAATTCATGTCCAACACAATTGAAGCAAAATCAACTCATTCCATGCTTACATAGCTCACGATTTTCATGCATTTTTACATCCAATTTTGATTTCAATCCAATTAAATCACAAATCAATATACTTATGCATTTAAACACATTCAATGGTCTAAAATCAAAAAACATAATGAGCTTCTAAGGTCCATCATATTCGGCCATGGCATCTAATTTGGGGAAAATTAATCTAATCAATTTTTTCTCAAAATTAATCATGCATAACTCTAAGTTATCATAATCTAAGCATAACCAAACATTCAATTTGAAGATATCATGCTCAAATCACAAAATCCCCAAAATAAAGTCTATGAACCCTTATTATTTCATGCTTAAAATTGGCTCTGATACCATTGTTGGGTTCCCCTAGAACATGCCAAGGATCTATTAATCATAAAATGTGCGAATACGCAAAGAAGAAGCGAAAATACGTACATTGAACGGATTGGATGTAGGTGTAAAGTTCAAAACTTTTGAATCCTTTGAGCTCCAAGCTTCTCCTTATGTTCCAAACTCTTGGGAATAGTTTCCCTAACACCTTATATGACTCCTTTGTGTGCTAGCAATGAGAAAAATTGGAACAAACTTTCTTACTTTGGAGAGGGAAGCTCTCGGCTTTTGCTAAAGGGGGGAGAGAGAGTTGTGTTTTGTTTTGTGTATTGTGTATAATGATTTCCAAAATTCAATTACCAAATACCAAATCTCAAATTTGGTATTAGTCATTCAAAAAAAATGAATAAACAAATACAAAGTGTGTAGAGATTGTTAGGAGTATTTTACAAGTTAAACCAAGTTTATACTTAACCAAATAACAACTTCCATCACTAGTCAAACTTGTGATGTAAGTCAAGTGGGTCCCACCACTTGTAAATTCTGAATTTACGTCAAACAATCTCAACGCGCAACTTCGCTCGGGCTCGGTTCGTTTAATTCTGAATTAACGAATTAGCCGTTGCGACATAATTAAAGTCGCTTACAAATTAATTCTAAATTAATTTGTTTGCCCGAATTAAAATCATATTTTAATTCCGCTATGAAATCTAATTTCATTTAATATATCGAATATATTATTTAATCGATTAATTCTAAATTAATCGTTCTTTCTCTTCTAATCGAATTTTATCCCAGATAAATTCTTGCCGCAATTAATCCTAGATTAATTTTCTCTCTCTCATAATTAATTATGTTCGAGTCAAACGTCATCGGTGAATCTTTGGGAAGCGACCCATGAGATCCTAGGATATGTTGGCAGTAAATCCGGTCGTTGGACTGTCCGAACACGTGCATACCTGGTACCACGTTCTTACCGATTTACAAGACATGGTTGACTTCTAGCAAAGCACGGGGCCTACCCAATTCTCCAGAAATATTCTTTTAAGGAATACATAATCTATATCAAGCGTAGTATACCAAGTATTGCATATTACGATCCAATATCTGATGTCACATGCTAGGCCTGAGGCTGGAATTGTGTCTGCCCCGTACGAAGCATATATCGGATCACTAGAAACTAGTCTCTTTAATCGGATAATCATGACCTTGTCATATTATCCCGATAGTTGCAATATAATAGCGTACCAGTTTTGTATCCCTGCGTGATCATCATCTCCATATGACTGAAGTGATACTTCCATCTTGACATCACACCCAATACACTACGATTCTCAATAAACCCAGAATAGGCATACACAGAACCTGTTAAAGTCCCGGACGACCAAAACCAAAGCGTACTGATTGTTGCAAGTATTAGCGATCCAAGTCTCAGGTTAAGACCAAATACACCTACCCTGGTTCGGATTCCCATAGACACATAGTCATACTACCAATGGGATTCCGAGGGGTCTATCCAGAGCGAATCTATTTCCGTACCATCGGTAAACAGAACCTCATATTACATTTGCATGAGTATCCAATACCCAAATATATGAGAACTATGTCGTTACACTTTCATAACGCGCACAAATGTAATACTAGTCTATTCCGTATTATCGATGTCATGTCTCGATAATACTACGACTAGGGATATTTAATGATTAAACCTTTAGTGGATTGATATTGTCTCATATCTTATAATCTGGAACTAATCATAAGGACTTTTATCATTTATATATATTCAAGTAATCTAATTAAAAAATGATAAAATGGCAATTTCATTTGTCATATAGTTAATTTGTACAAAAACCACAATGTCTTTTACAAATAGTGATGCTATGGGTCATAATTGTCCAACAACAATCCCATCAGGGGTCACACCTCCTACGTTAAGTAATCAGGAGGCTGGGCCAATCAACGTTCCTCCACAAGGGGTTGTTGCCCCAACAATGTCCCGTTGAGGGAAAAATCTTGTTGGTCTCGGCCCACATTTAGGGTCGAACGTGATACAACATGAAGGAGTGTTGCCCAAACGTTTACAAGGACAGGGTCAAGACCATGTCCCATTTGTAAGGGAACCACAACCACCGCCTGTAGGAGTGTCATTCAATGGCAATGATATGTTAAGAGAACAAATGACTGAGATTCTCCAAAATCAATTTGGTTTTGGGATAAAGCCAATTCGGCGGAGATATCAGAAATCATACCCGGATTGGATTGATTTAGCGTATCCATGGCCCAAGAATTACAAAATACCACAGTTTTCTCTGTTCACGGGATCTGGAGAAGTTTCCACTATAGAACACATAGGGCGGTTTACTCTTCAGTGTGGAGAGACGAATGATTTCCATAAACTAAGATTTTTCCATGGCTCATTGTCAGGAATAGCTTTTTCCTGGTATATTAGCCTACCATCTAATTCGGTGGAGAACTGGCACCAAATGGAGCAGCTGTTCTATGCGCAGTTCTATAAAATCGAGTCTAAGTAACCTTGGCCTACTTGGAAAATTTGACACATTTGCCAGGTGAATGGGCTGAAACGTTTTTACAAAGATTTAAAGCGGCCCGAGGTCGATGCTATATACCCCTACTAGAAAAAGAATTTGTAAAAAATGCTCAAAGTTGTCTTAACTTTGACTTGAAAAATAAGTTCCAAGACCGAGAGTTCTGGGACCTTCTCCTACTCACCACTAACGTAGTAAGATATGAACGATTGTTGAGAGAAGAAGAACAGATCAAGAATGCTAGTAAGGGGACTTATTATCGGAATACAAGCTATGAGATGGACGAAATGAATGTTGAATTGGCCGACCTATGCCTGGCTGAATTAATTAAGGAAAGCCATATGTCTGTATGACGTGAACTGAACCACGCCCAGAGATAGAAAATGATAAAAAAAAGTAGGAATTTTTCTTTTGACGTCACTAAAGTTGATGCCATATTCGACCAATTATATAAAGATAAACAAATTAAGTTAAGTGACCGCCATAAATCGCCAAGCCCCGACCAAGTTAGTGGTAAAAAATATTGTAAGTGGCATAATGCATGCTCTCATTCAACTAACAATGTCTTGTGTTTCGGAATGTGTTGCAGGACTCCATAGAATCTGGATGAATAACGTTCGAAAAAAAGATGGCAGTGGACGACAACTTGTTCCCTAAACCGTTGGAGTTGAATATGATCAATTCTGACCTCACTAAGATGAATTTGCCAAAATTTAAGATGGTCTTGGATGAAGATCAGAACGATCAATGCCCTAGCACCCTCGAGAGGATAGAGCCGCACCAAAGAGGAAAGGTTCCATAAAATTTATGTATTCACTGCCATAACAGTATAGAATGGATGAAAGAGTTGGAAGAGACTTGTGAAAGGAAGCCACCGAAAAGGGAACCGATAGCATGGCAGCCGAAGACTTCGCACCAAGGTTCTATGGAGAACACTCAAACTTCATCCAAAATATCAGGACTTTTAGGTCGAGGTTTCATCGGCCCAACGTTTTGCATTCGTATAACCAGCAAGGAGGAGCTATCCTCCTGTGGATGAAATGACAAGGACGAAGTTGAGACGACATCAAATGAATTATGGCAGGATGATGCGCCAGCAGTGCGAGGTGAAAGCTACCACTGGCCATGAAAAGCGAGACCACGTGCTTCCAACGGACACCCCTATGAAAAAAAAAAGGTTAGTTATGGAAGCCAAGGATGGCTGTGGCGTAGAAGGAGTCAGTCCAGGTTGTAAAGACCAAACCAAGTTTTACCGATGAAAGAATCGGGATGAGACGGACGATGAAGAACCACCCATTGTTATTCATTTCGGCAGCATGCCGCCGGTTGTGGCTAATCATTACTTATTGTCTGAAAAGTTCAAACGGGACAATGATAGGACCCTTGGAAGGAGTGAAGATGTCTACGATGGGGAAGAGACATGATTTGCAACACTTACCTTGGAAGGTAGAGGAGTCTCAGATGATGAGCTGACAGATGTAGAAGAAAAAAATAGATGTAAGAATTGAAGCATGGAGAAGGGGGACAACACAAAATCGGCTTCTAAGGAACTGTACGAAGTCAAAAATCCAGTCATGGGGACACTGGGAGAATACTTGGGATGATCCCCGTATCTCATGCTATATGGAAAGCCTAAAATAAAACTGATCATAATCAGAGCAGAGAAACGGAAGATACTGGTCAATGATGTATCACACAATGGATCGGTCACGTTTCCACCTTCTGGATGGGATGAAGAGGAAGGTTCACCTCGAGAGGGTGTAAGTGATGAATAAACAATGAAGATAGGAATATCTGGGAAAATGACGTTTCCAAAACCGCCGTAGCAAATAAGAAAGCATCTCTGACCTCTGTATATAAAGGTAAAGGCAAATGGAATACCAGTCACTAAGGTGTTGATCGACAACGGGGCGGCCATTAACGCTATCCCAGTTAGGATGATGGGATGATTGGCGAAGTCAGAGGAAGATATCATCCCTATGAAATTAGTGCTCACAAGATTCAATGAGGGAGCAACGACAGCTAAATGAGTCGTCTCATTAGACTTCCAGGTAGGGAGTACCACTAAGACACCAGTATTTTTTATTATAGACAGACCGACCATGTATAACATGCTTTTGGGATGAGATTGGATCCACGGTAGCTGATGCATTCCTTCTTCTCTCCACCAGTGTCTGGTTTTTTGGAATCAGAATGATGAAGTGGAAGTGGTGCACGCTGATAATAGGCCTTTCGTAACAGAAACAAATTCGGCAGAATATTTTATGTACGAAGAAAATTACGGACCAGCCAGAGTGTCAGACGAAACGGGGAATCCGTCCGTAGTGGCATAAAATGATGAGCCATACACCATAGAGTTATTAAATGATTTATTTATACAAACGAGGCCAACTATAGTGGCCTTTGGAATGCCAGCATCCGGCCATGAAACCAATAATTCAAATGAAGAAGGACGAACGGATTAAGGAACAAGCCGCACTCCTGGCTACTAGAGCTAGCTTAACGGCTTATGTGAGGGAACAGAAAATTGAAATCGATACCCAGGCTACAATTTCGGCCTTAAAAGGGAAATTAATAACGCATCAAATAGAAGACAGAATGAGAGAAATATATGGGTGGGTTGTTTAAAGGAAAGAATAAATAAATGGGATGAACAACCAATGGGGAAAAAAGAAACTCTAGAATACACTCTGAATAAACAACAGAATGAAAGAATTATAAGGGCTTAGGATGTCTTAGAAGAATTGGACCTGGGAGATGAGAGCGACGAGAGCAAAACTTATATCCGTAAGGAACTTGATGCCCAGGTACGCGAAGAACTAATCTCTCTCTTAAAAAAGTATAAAGATTGTTTTACTTGGGACTACGAGGAAATGACTGGTTTAGATAAACCTTTGGTAGAACATAGGTTGCCTATTATACCAAACTACAAACTATATAAACAACCCCCCGGAGGTTTGCACCCAATGTCATACGTGACATTAAGAAAGAAGTCAAGCGTCTTTTAAAGGCGAAATTCATCAGGACGACCAGATATGTAGAATGGTTGTCAAATATCATCCTTGTCATTAAGAAGAATGGAAAGTTGAGAATCTGCATAGACTTTAGAAACATAAACTTGGCAACACAAAAAGACCAATACCTTATGCCTACAGTAGATTTTTTGTAGACTCCACCGCAGGATACCAAATGTATTCTTTCATGGATGGGTATGCAGGGTATAAAATGACATCCACAAAATGGCTTTTAGATGCATGGGGTCCTTATGATGTTATAAGTGGATAGTGATGCCATTCGGTCTAAAAACGATGGGGCCACTTATCAACGGGCTATGAATTTGATCTTCCACGACCTGATTAATGATTTTGTAGAAGTTTATGTAGACGATATAGTAATTAAGTCTATGACCGTAGGAGAGCATTTTAATCACTTGACAATGGCTTTTGAACGAATGAGGAAGTTCAAACTAAAACTAAATCCTGCCAAATGCGCTTTCGGGGTCAGCGCTTTTGGACAATTATGACCCATAGCGTCACTATTTGTACAGATCATGGTGTTGTTGTACAAATTAACTATGTGACAAAAGAGATTGCACTCTTATCATTTGTGATTAGATCACCTAGATAAATAAATGATAAGAGGTCCCTATGATTTGTTCCTGGATTGAGAATGATATGAGACAGTATCAGTCCACGAAGGATAAATCATTAAATATCCCTAGTCAGAGCATTATCGAAATTGGACATCGATGAATGCGTAAAAGACTAGTATTACACTTGTGCGCGTTTTGAGGGCACAACGGCATAGTTCTCATATATTTGGGTATAGGATATTCATGCAAGTGTAATAGAAGGTTGTGTTTTACCGATGGTACGGGAAATAGCTTCGCTCTGGATAGACCCCCTCGGAATTCCATTGGTAGTATGATTATGTGTCTATGGAAGTCCGAAATCAGGGTAGGTGTATTTGGTCTTAACCTGAGACTTGCACCGCTAATACTTGCGACAATCAATATACTTTGGTTGCGGTCGTCCAGGGCTTTAACAGGTTCTGTTTACGCCAATGTTGGGTATATTGAGAATCGTAGTGTGTTGGGTGTGATGTCAAGATGGAAGTATCACTCCAGTCATATGGAGATGATGATCGCATAGGGATACAGAACTGGTTCTCTAAAAGGTTGCAACCATCGGGATAATATGACTTAGTCATGATCATCCGATATATGATTCGTAAGGGGTAGACACTGTACCAGCCCCAGGCCTTGCATGTGATCATCCGATACTGGATCGAAATACGCAATACTACGTATACTACGCCTGATATAGATCATTTATTCCTATAAGGATATTTCTGGAGAATTGGGTAGGCATGGCGCTTTGCTAGAAGCCAACCTTGTCTTGTAAATCGGTATAAATGTAGTACTTAGTACTTACGTGTTCGGATAGTCCGACGACCGAATTTACTACCAACATATCTGGGGATCTCATGGGTCGCTTCCTAAAGATTCACTGATGACGTATAACTCGCACTTTTAATTAATCTGGGATTAATTAGATGAGAGAGAAAATTAATCTGGGATTAATTGAGGAGATATTTTATCTAGGATAAAATATCAATTAAAGAGAGATAACGATTAATTTGGAATTAATCGATAAATTAATATATTCGATATATTAAACGAAATTAGATTTCGACGCGGAATTAAAATTAGATTTTAATTCGGGCGAACGAGTTAATTTAGAATTAATTCGTTAGCGACGTGAATAGTGATTTCGCTAGGCATAATCATTTGATTACTTCGCAACGGAAAATTCGTTAATTTGGAATTAGCGAACCCGAGCCCGGGATTGTTTGCGAGCGCATTCGCATTTCGAATTCGAGTGCGGCACGCAAGTCAAATCAAGCGCCAAATCGTTAGTCGCATCAAGCGTCAAATCACTTGTCACTTTGAGTGATGTGACTTGACAACTTGTGATTGATGTGATTGAGTGATGTGTGTGGTTGGCATTTCTGGGCATTGAATGCTTTGACTTTTGGAACCAAAATTGTGTATTTGATTTTGGAAATCAATTACCAATTTTAATTAACACATTTCATCTCTCTCTCTCTCTCCAATTTCTCTCCTCTATCACGCCCTTGGGGCTGGTTTTTCTTCTGTTTTAGAAACAGCCACTGTCGAGTGACTTGAAGAAAATGGGAAGCAAAAGTGCTTGATTTTGTGGCAAAATCAAGAGAGCTAGCACTCCGAGAGACATGCGAAAGTGATAGGGAAGTCCACCCATGAGCCGAGAATCAAATCACGAAGCTTGGAGCTTGACGGAGTTGATCCAAAAACTGAAAATGGAGAAGCAGTGGACTGCTCACTGCCGTGAGCCTTGGTGAGCAGAAAAGAAATTTTTGTTCGTCAAAGTGTCATTCAACCGATCGATGTGAGTATTCCGTGACTTTCTCGATTGTATTCACACATGTTCATGCTTGTTTATGATCATTGGGACCTTAGTAAACTCCAAGAATTGTATCAGAGCAAGGTAAAAAGCATGAAAATACTTAGGGTTAAAATTTGGGTAAATTGATTTTGAGCATGAATTAATTAAATTGTTTGATTGAATATGCTTAATTGATGTTGAATTGAAGATTGATTGGATCAATTTCAAGAAATTGTGATTGGATCATTTTTTTTCCCAAATTGTTGTGTTGGCCGAATGGTTGAGCCCTATAATGTCTTGGGATTTTTGATTTTTGATCATTGGATGTGTTGGAAATCATTTGGGAATATGATTTAATGTCGATTGTGGAATTAATTGGATTGAATTCGAATCGGACAGAAAATCCATATTGCCGAGACATATAGAAGCATGAATTTTTTTGATTTTTGATAAAATTTTGTTGGACACTATTTGATGTTGAAAAGCATGATTAGTTATATAAATTGATGATTTGGAAATATTGATTTATGTGATTAATTATGCAATACAATTTAGAATTAATTAAATTGTGAAATTGAGTTTTTGTGATTTAATTATTTGGGCCTTAAATTGGATTTGCGCTTGATAAGTTGTTATTGGGCTAATTGGGCTTGGTTGTACCAAGTTAGGTTTAGGCCAAATGGATTGGATCCAATTGGGCCCAAAACCGCATCCATAAAGCCCAAATACGACTAATGAATCTTTAAAGTTTAATTGGGCCTAATGGGCCTAAATTGATTTCTAGGCTTATGGGGTAATTCCCGGATTGGATTTTGGTTATTCGGTTTGACCCGAGTTGACCAAAAGTCCACGCCTTAAAGAAATTAATTAAAAGCTCATTGGACTTTAATTAAATTGACGTTGGACGTTAATCGGGCTTTGAGACCCGTAACTATTAAATTTGGAATTTAAATCGTAAAGGTTTATTAATAAAGTGTGATATTTAATTTGGAATTAATAGCGAATTAGTATTAAATAAAAAATTGAATTGGATTTAATTTTGTAGTTTAATTTAATTCGAGAATTCGTACTTTGAGTACTTATTCGCAAAACGAGTTTGACTCGAGCAAAATCAAATTGTTGTTTGAACATTGGATGATCATTAATTATCAGATTAATAATTTGATTAGATGATTGATAACATGCTTGTGTGAATACATGTTTGTGATGATGAATAATGTATATCAGATGGATATTAGATGGGTGGACCATTTTAGAAGTTGTTGTTGTAATAATTTGATTTATTAAATTGGACCTGCGTGTCCAGCCTTATCACCTCCTTATTCTTTGTATTCTCTTCTCCCTATTCCCCTCAATGTAAATGAGGTTTCTTTAGAAGTGTAGTGTAACGGGTAGAAGCAAATACATGTGCTAGCGGGAGAGAGAAATTGAGAGATTTTGATCTAGGATAAAGTATCCATCTGCATATCATATATATATTTATTATACGCGCTTTATTATGTGTTTAGAATGCATGTTTAAGGGTGGATGATGATGAGACCTTAACAAAGATAATAAATTGGTTGCCAATTTGCACTCGAAAAACCCTCGCAAAATATTAAGCGGTTTTCCTTCCATTGAGTGATTCTTACTCAAGATCCGAGACTGGCATTGGCTTGTTGGCCAAAGTCAAGGCCTTTGTCCGTCGAGGATGTGTTTGAATCACGAGAGCTTTGTTCCATATTGGTGTCTTGTCCAAGTTGTGTTTGTTGGCCAAAGTCAAGA
Organism: Zanthoxylum bungeanum; assembly: GCA_019454045.1. Taxonomy (NCBI): domain Eukaryota; kingdom Viridiplantae; phylum Streptophyta; class Magnoliopsida; order Sapindales; family Rutaceae; genus Zanthoxylum; species Zanthoxylum bungeanum. The sequence continues at coordinate 27,035 of SKCR01045732.1, read as the reverse complement.
CCCCTTCTTGTCCATCGACATTGATTACGAAGCTTTCCATGGTCAATGGGTCGCGCTTGACTGGGATCACTAAGTTTGTTGTGCCAAAGCCAAGGCTTAGAGTATTCAGAGGAAAAAGGTTAGGTAATACATTGGATGTATTGGCATATATAAGATATATTTCGGACTTGGATGTCCCCCTACCGGATCTAGGAATTGGATTGGATCCAATCGATCTTAGAAATCTACCTAGTTAATTATCATACAATTTGTTGGCCAAAGTCAAGATTGTGTGATATTTAATGGGATCCTAGCCCGCTAGGAAACACGGTTTCCCGAGTACTCGACAGAGGGTTAGAGGCTCGCCGAAAAATAGTGGGAGGCAAGAATTGAATTTGCAATATTCGTTTAATTACTTTCCATACTCGCTCATTCAAATATCATTCGTCATATAAATTAAATGTTAGTTGGACTAATATTTAAATTGTTGTTTTAATTAATAGTTGGACTATATTCAAACAATTTAATTATAGTTGATTAAATAGTTGGACTATTGTAATCATTATAATAAATTGTACCTAAATCGTTGATTAAAATAGTTGGACTATCAGAATCAAGATAAAATTGAAAGATTGACATTTAAAACATGATCCTAGGGAAAATGTATTTAAATAGTTTAATTTTCAAATGGGAATAATTTCAGGATGGTCCTGGAAACTAATAAGTTACTTTATTTGATAAAATAACACATTAGGCCTAAGCCCGGAGTTAAGCAAATAGTAGAGCATAATCTTTGGAAAATTTATGTGATGATAACTTAAGTGCTTAATCCATTTAGCTTGTCATAGTAGACTCCTTAAATTCTGAATCAGAACTAAGGATTAGATCCTTAAAGTATGATAATGAAATTGAAGGATCTTCATAAATCTATGCTTAGTTTTAGAAATACTAAATTGTAATACTTAACTCTTGGAGAGTTAATGACTATTCTCAAGGAGATAAAGTCAAAATTTGCAATTAGGCAAGTAGCGCAAGGCGCACCTTACTTCGATATTCTAGAAGGCCAAGGCTTGGCCAAGGCTTCTGGAGTGTTGAAAGGGCAAATGCAAAATCATTATAATCTTCTGGGAAGATAAAGGACATAACCCAAAATGCCTGCCTAAATGTGGCAAACGGGATCGCGGAAGCGCGACTGCCATTTGAACAAAGCAGACATGAAGTATTTGAAGACGGGCAAGGCTCTGACTTCAAATATGTTTGTCATAAATATATTCACTACTAGTATTAAAATTGGATTTTAGATACTTAGTGTGATATACATATATATATATAATATATATATATATATATTGATGTTCAGAATCGGTTTTGAACAGGATATTGACTTCAATTGAGATTAATCTGTGAATTGGAAACGGGACGAAAGTCGCTGTTTTAACCGTAGATACCTAAATTTAGGAACTACCCTCGGGTGTGTACCTAAATCTGGAAACTGTTATAATGTAACTAGTTTGACTAGATACATTATCTTTATATCAGTGTTAACCCGCTGCGGGTGAACCTTTATATTTTAGAACACTAAAGTGTTTTATATATAAAGATAATATTGAGATAAACACATTAGATGTGAATAACATAATTTATATTTTGAATATAAATAAATCTCAATCATGACAAACAAATAGCTCGAACTGATTTGATCAGAAGAAACTCAATTGTGGCATTGTTGTCGGGGACACAATTAAACAAGAATCGTATATCCACACTTTTGAAGAGTGGGTACTAGGACTGATTTGATTCTACTCAAAAAAAGTCTACGAATCTAGTTTATTGGGCAATGTGCCTAAATACTATTTACTTGGTAAAAGTGTAAATGCCACCAATCTATTAGCCCTAGTTCATAGTGAAGCAAGTGGGCCAATGTCTAGCTAGGCTAGATGTGGATATGAATATTTCGTGACCTTTATGGATGTGGCATCACGTTATGGTTATGTGTTTCTTTTGAAACACAAATCGGAAACTTTTAAAGTATCGAAACGAAATAGACAAACAGATCGGCTAAAATATTAAACCGTCACGGTAAGACCGTAATGGAAAATACTTAAGCAATAAATTTCTAATATACTTGAAAGAGTATAGTATTCTTTCAATGAGGACTCCTTCCGGAACACGTCAAGTTGACGGTGTGTCCGAACAGAGTAACCGAATTTTGTTGGACATGATAAAGGTTAATCATGAGTCGCTCTGAGCTACCATTTCCTTCAAAGGATAAGCATAAACAGTGCAGAACTTATTTAGAATAAGGTTCCATAATAATCTGTTTGACATATATCATATTAGATATGAACAGGAAAGAAACCGGGTTTCTAATTCCTGAATATTTGGGTATGCTAGGCATATGTTTGGATGATACCAAACTAAAACCCAAATTGGATAAGTGCCAATTGTAGGTTATCCTAGGGATACCATAAGTATAGTACTTATACAACTCACTTGAGAACAATTTAATTGTTGCTCACCATGCGGTTTTTCCTAAAAGGAATACCGATATGCAGTGGTAAGTGGGAGGATAGTATAACTCGATGAAAATCGGAGTGATACTGTTTCAGGCACCGAATCCTTAATGGAACAAAAATAGTTCATCAATGATGAAACTATACCATAATCTTCGAATACACAAGAACCACGTATGTCGGAGAGAGTCAGAAAACAACTTGGGGTATGGGTTTCTGATCTCACCTCATAAAGATGTCAATCTTATTGAGGTATACCAACTGACTACGTATGAGGAAGTGATACAAGGTATCGACTCCCTAATTATGACAAAGTGTCATGAATCCGAATTGGATTCCATATATATCAACAACTTTGGATACTAGTTGATGTACCGCAAGACATTGTGCCTATTAGTACTTATAAGTCTTCAAGGAAGACATACATGGATGGCAACATACCAACGTATAAAGCTAGGCTTTTAGCGGAAAGGTATCGTTATCAACATTGTGTCGATTACGATTCAACATTTTAATTTTGCCACGGTAAATCCATTTGGATAATGCTTGCTGATGTTGCATGTTTCATTTATGAAATATGTCAGCTGAACGGGAAAATCGCTTTCCTGAAAAGGAAACCTTTTGGAGGATGTTTACAACATCATGTCGATTTTGTCGTACCAAAACTAGCAAACAAGGTTTGCAGGTTATTCGATCCATGTTTGGATTGAAGCAAGCATTAGGTTCTTAGAATTATCGTTTTGATGTAATCATAATGGTTTATGATTTAATTCAAAACGAAAATGATTCTTGTGTATATAAGAGGATTAGTGGGAGCGCACTGAAAGTGGCTGTCCTATAAAATAATGATAATATGTCATTTCTTGGAAATGATATTCCCATAAAACAATCGGTGAAAGCTTGGCTTTCGAGAAAAATTCTCCGAGAAGTCGTACATTGAAAAATGTATGTGACCTGGTGTTTCATACGCTTTGAGCATACGGATTCACAATCAGGACAATCCTAGTGATAGTCACTGGATTGATGTTAAGAACATACTTAGTATCTTAGAGAACTAAAGATATTGTCTTATACTATGGAGATAGAGAACTTGAAGTGACTAGGATCACTGTAGCAAGTTTCCTAACCGATAAAAACGACTATAAGTCTCAAACGGTACTATACAGTTTGAATAACGGAACAGTGAACTGGAAATCTTCCAAACAAGATACTGTTAACGAATAAACAACAATTGCGGGTTATTGCTGCAGCTGAGGCGGAAATAGAAGCCTTCTGGGTAGATACAAAATCTAATTAGATTAGATGTAGTTCTGATAGCAGCTGAGCTAGGCGTCACCACAGGCTAAAGAATTAACGGTCTCATCAACGATCCAGATATATACTTCGATATTCATCTGATTCGTTCGGATCATACATCGTGGCGATGTGATGATCGAATAAATCGCATCAAATGATAATCATGCAAATCCGCTAACGAAAGCCTTTTCTCAGCAATTTGAGCCAACCGTACATAGTTCGGGTGTCAGACACTCGAGTGACTGGCTATAGGCCAAGTGGGAGATTGTTGGACAATTATGACCCATAGTGTCACTATTTGTACAGATCATGGTGTTGTTGTACAAATTAATTATGTGACAAAGAAGATTGCACTCTTATCATTTGTGATTAGATCACCTAGATATATAAATGATAGGAGGTCCCTGTGATTTTTCCTGGATTGAGAATGATATGAGACATTATCAGTCCATGAAGTAAATCATTAAATATCCCTAGTCAAAGCATTATCGAGATTGGACATCGATGAATGCGTAAAAGACTAGTATTACATTTGTGCACGTTGTGAGGGCACAACGGCATAGTTCTCATATATTTGGGTAAAGGATACTCATGCAAGTGTAATAGGAGGTTGTATTTTACCGATGGTACGGGAAACAGATTCGCTCTAGAGAGACCCCCTAGAATTCCATTGGTTGTTTGACTATGTGTCTATGGAAGTCCGAAATCAGGGTAGGTGTATTTGGTCTTAACCTGAGACTTGCACTGCTAATACTTGCGACAATCAATATACTTTGGTTGCGGTCGTCCAGGGCTTTAACAGGTTCTGTGTACGCCAATGTTGGGTATATTGACAATCGTAGTGTGTTGGGTGTGATGTCAAGACGGAAGTATCACTCCAGTCATATGGAGATGATGATCGCGTAGGGATACAGAACTGGTTCTCTAAAAAGGTTGCAACCATCGGGATAATATGACTTGGTCATATTATCCGATAATAAAGAGACTAGTTGCTCGTCATCCGATATATGCTTCGTACGGGGCAGACACTGTACCAGCCCCAGACCTTGCATGTGATCATCCGATACTGGATCGAAATACGCAATACTACGTATACTACGCTTGATATACATCCTTTATTCCTATAAGGATATTTCTGGAGAATTGGGTAGGCATGGCGCTTTGCTAGAAGCCAACCTTGTCTTATAAATCGGTATAAACGTAGTACTTGGTACTTACGTGTTCAGATAATCCGACGACCGAATTTACTGCCAACATATCCGGGGATCTCATGGGTCGCTTCCCAAAGATTCACCGATGAAATATGAATCGCACTTTTAATTAATCTGGGATTAATTGGATGAGAGAGAAAATTAATCTGGGATTAATTGATGAGATATTTTATCTAGGATAAAATATCAATTAAAGAGAGATAACAATTAATTTGGAATTAATCGATAAATTAATATATTCGATATATTAAACGAAATTAGATTTCGACGCCGAATTAAAATTCGGCGAACGAGTTAATTTAGAATTAATTCGTTAGCGACGTGAATAGTGATTTCGCTAGGCATAATCGTTTAATTACGTCGCAACGGAAAATTCGTTAATTTGGAATTAGCAAACCCGAGCCCGAGATTGTTTGCGAGCGCATTCGTATTTCGAATTCGAGTGCGGCACGCAAGTCAAATAAAGTGTCAAATCGCTAGTCTCATCAAGCGTCAAATCACTTGTCACTTTGAGTGATGTGACTTGACAACTTGTGATTGATGTGATTGAGTGATGTGTGTGGTTGGCATTTGTGGGTATTGAATGCTTTGACTTTTGGAACCAAAATTGTGTATTTGATTTTGGAAATCAATTACCAATTCTAATTAACACATTTCATCTCTCTCTCTCTCCAATTTCTCTCCTCTCTCACGCCCTTGGGGCTGGTTTTTCTTCTGTTTTAGAAACAGCCACTGCCGAGTGACTTGAAGAAAATGAGAAGCAAAAGTGCTTGATTTTTTGGCAAAATCAAGAGAGCTAGCACTCCGAGAGACATGCGAAGGTGATAGGGAAGTCCACCCATGAGCCGAGAATCAAATCACGAAGCTTGGAGCTTGACGAAGTTGATCCAAAAACTGAAAATGGAGAAGCAGTGGACTGCTCATTGCCGTGAGCCTTGGTGAGCAGAAAAGAAATTTTTGTTCGTCAAAGCGTCGTTCAACCGATCGATGTGAGTATTCCGTGACTTTCTCGATTGTATTCACACATGTTCATGCTTGTTTATTGATCCTTGGGACCTTAGTAAACTCCAACAAGCGCAATGAAATTTTTCAGTTTTTTTGTATATCAGCGAGGAATTGAAATTGATGTCAATTAATCTCGGGCAATCACGGAAGCCAACCCCCCCCCCCCCAAAAGCAAAAAAGAGTTGCAAAGGTTCCTAGGGCAAGTCAATTTTTTAAGAAGGTTCATTTCGAATTATGCAGGGAAAACTAAAGCCTTCTCGTCTCTATTGAGGCTGAAAGAAAACGACAATTTTGTCTAGACAGAATAGCATCAAAGAGCCTTCGAAAGCCTGAAGAACTAATTAGCGAAGCCGCCGGTGATGGTACGCCCAGTGCCAGAACGGCCACTAAAGCTTTACATATCTGCTGAGGAGCAGTCCATAGCTGGAATGATCGCACAATATGATAATATGGGTATAGAAAGAGCCATTTATTATCTCAGCAGGCAATTGTTGAAATATGAATGTAATTACTCTTCAATGGAGAAATTATGTTTTTGCTTTGTATTTTACATGTACTAAATTACGCGCCTAATTTAGGTCGACTACTGTGTATCTAGTTACAAAGATCAATATAGTGAAATACATGTTCTCTCGCCCGCCCATTTTGCATCAAAGAGTGGGGTTTTGGTATCTATCATTATCAGAATTCGATATACGGCACGAACCCCAAAAGGCCATAAAAAACCAAGCTCTTACCGACTTTTTAGCCGATCACCCTAATTTAAGCACAACCAAAGAAATGGAAATGGAAATAGGCGAATACAGCTTAAAACCATGGACGATGTACTTCGACGGGTCTAGCACATTAAAAGGGGGCGGGAATAGAAATAGCCCTCGTCAGTCCTTTAGGAGAATTATTTCATTTTATCGTCACATTGGACGAATGTTGCACCAATAATCAGGCCGAATACGAGGCATTAATATTTGGGTTGGAGATACTTCTTGACATGAGAGTAAGAAATGTGTCCATTAAGGGATATTCGAAATTATTAGTCCAACAGGTGATGGGGGCCTTTAAATTCCAGAGTCCTTCAGTCATGGCATTGTTAGAAATGGCTAAAAAAAAATTAGGTAAATTTGACTATGTGGAGTTAGAGCACATCTCAAGGGCGAAAAACGAGATAGCTAATGAGCTAGCTCAAGCAGCCTCCGGATATAAACAGATAAGAGGTGATAATATGTGTGGAAGGGGAGAAATTAAACCAACTCCAGTTAGACGGAGGAAAGAAGTGGACGATTTGAACATTGAGAACCAAGACGAGGACGATTGGAGGAGAGCGATCAAAGATTTCTTGAAGAACCCCAAAAATTGAGGAAAGCGAAAGCTGAAACTAAAAGCTTTAAACTTTGTAGTAATAGGGGACGTACTATATAAGAAGTGCCAGGATGATTTATTGTTAAAGTGCATAGGATCATCAGAAGCCAAGATTATTCTGGCTGAGGTGCACGAAGGGGTCTGCGGGGCCCATCAAGCCGGAGTAAAAATGAGGTGGTTAATCATAATGAGTGGATATTATTGGCCAAAAATGGGAGAATCCTACGTAGCATATGCGAAGGGTTGCATAGCCTGTCAGAGACATGGACCCATACAACGAGCACCAGCAACAGAAATGGTCCCCATTATTAAACCATGGCCGTTCATAGGATGGGTGATTGATTTGATAGGAAAAAACTATCTTGCCTCTAGCAAAAGACATACCTTCATCATCGTTGCCACGGATTTCTTTACCAAGTGGGTGGAAGCAATCCCGGTTATAGAAATTCCCAGGAACAAATCAACAAGTTTATAAAAGAGCATATCATTCATCGATTCAGTATTCCTCGGACATTGATGGTAGATCATGGAACTTCTTTAAACGGTGAAAAAGTTAAGTGTTTCTTGCGCGAATATGGGATCCAGTTAGTAAACGCTATGCCATATTACCCTCAATCAAATGGTCAGGTAGAGTTGTCCAATAAAATCCTTAAAGTTTTGATTCGAAAGATGATAACAGACAATGTTAGGCAGTGGGACGAATGTTTGAGCCAAGATTTATGGGCATATAGGACATCGCCCAGATCAAGTACATCAGTCACACCATTCCAGCTAGTATATGGTCAAGAGGCCGTATTACCGGTTCAAATCAATGTCAAATCTACAAGAGTGGCGTTACAGGAAAAACTGACAAAAGAGGATTATGGTGAAGCAATGATCCAAAATATATTAGAATTAGATGATATTAAGTGTGATGTCATTAACCGCTTGGAAGCACAGAAGTCAATGATGGCCAAGGGGTATAACCGGAGAGTCGTGGCCTAATCATTCAGGAAATGGGAGTTAGTATGGAAGACAATACAACCGTTGGACACTAAAAGTTCTGCGTATGGCAAATGGTCGCCAAACTGGGAAGGCCCTTTCGAGATAGAGAACGGATTGCTAAATGGAGCTTATCATTTAAGGAATTTGGATGGGGAAATACATGTCAGAGCGATAAATGGTAAATACTTAAAACATATGTGCCTTCGTTGTGGGAACATTAGAATGTAACGTTCTCCAGATAAAAAAAATAAATAATAATAAATAAATAAATGAAAGTAATCTACTTTTCATTGATCATGGACGATCTAACATCCTAGAAAATTACAAATAGTGGATGATGCAACGTCCTATACATAACTACAAAATCAATCATTGGACGGGGGCCGTTGGAAGTCTTCAGTTGAGTCCTTGTCCTTCAAAACTGAGAATGATTCCCTCAACTTATGCCACTCCTTCTGTATCTCCTTATCAGCTGTCGTTAGATCGGTCAGGCTCTTCTAAAAATCAACTTGAGCCAAATATTTGCACTCTTCCAGAGAGGCATTCACCTCCGTTAATTGAGCAACAATAATTTTCCTCTTGGCCTCTCTTCTCATATGACTCTCCTCAATAAGGCGATGGATCTCCTTTAATTGTCGCTCTAGGTCCAGTAATATCGATTCCTCAATCATCATTTCATATGTGGTTTCCTGCAAGGACTGGCGGAGAGCATTAGGGGGATCACGGAGGCTTTCTTTCTTCGCCACTGAAGAATGAAGCCCGACCTTCTGAATATGTATATTGCGATAACGAGGAATAAAGGCCGCAATTTTGTTATGCAAATCCTGGAGGAAGAGTCGGTTCTCCACCGATATAGGCAAAACAGGAGAAGCCAGCAGTCAAGATAGCTCAGAGGAAATCCTTTCTAGCTTGAGCATATTTTCTGGCAAGGCGGCCTGACCCAAGTCTAGCAAAATGAAAGAGGCATATTAACCAACAACCTCCCAAAGAGCTTCCAAATCCTTGGTCACTCAGGTCGAGGACGAAGAAGGTTGAGACGGAGTATAGGCTAGCCGATCGAGACGGTCCAAAACATCCTGGATCGATTTCATAAATGGATCGGGCACATGTTTACAGAAAAGGGGTTTAGCGAATGAAGGCCGAAAAAGGTATGCAAAAGTGAAGAGAAGTACTTACAGCTCTGGGCTCAAAACTAGAACTTGATGGCTCATCCACGGCTGTCATAGGGACGTCACAAGGGGGCGATACGGACTTTCGCCTAGCAGATGATGGCGGAGAAGCAGGAGACACTGCCCGAGGAGACGACGGCAAAGAAATTGGGGACGATGGCCATTCTAGTGAATGAGACTGTTGTAATGGAGATCAAAATGGGAAGAGCTTTGTTTGCCCGATGACTGGGTCTCAGTAGAAGAATCAGAATCGGAAGATGATATCAGCGTTAAAAATGGACCTAGCCTATTCCAATATATCCAATTCGGCCAAACTAAACAGGCCATCTATGTCCCTATAACTTCCCTCAATTCCCGAGGCAGTCCATCTATGTATTAAAGGGAAAACCCGCTCAGAATGAAACCGAGAAGGCTCATCATCCGACTCTTGCACAATAGGGACATGGTTGTGCAATACATGATATTCGAAGAAAGGGTCGTCCATTGAAATTCCCTCTATGAGTAGGTCCCTACTACCCAATACTATATTTGACCATGTACCTTAGGGATCGGCCCTGCTCGATGGGAGTTCAGCAGCCTCACCCTCTTCTGATGGGTGTTGGATGATTAGGGTTTCAGGCTCAGAAGCTTGAGCCGGCGCAGCCGTACCAAATGATTGTTCGGTCCTGAACACCTATGAAAGTAACAAGAAAGAACCATATAAAAAGAAAATAAAAAAGGGAGAGAGTGAAAAAGCATACCTTAGTCTGGCGGCGTAGCAACGGCTCATCCGAATCGGAACTATGAGTCGGCGAAGGGTGTTTCCTTTTCGGATGTTTGCACTGCACTTTCTTCGGCCCATCTTTCTCAACGGGTTTCTTCAGCCCAGCTGGTTCGGAAGTTTTAAAGTAGAATGAAATTCTTGCAAAGATAATAGAAGACGGCAGAGAAAAAAGCCTTTCACGGCTAGCTAGCCAAAAACGGTCAAAAAAAGGATGGACGGATGTACAATGGGAGAAAGAATCGCAAGAAAATGAAGTTGACAAAGTCTGCACTTCAGACAAGCATTGGTCATTGTCGGAGAGCGACATGACTTTGAAACGATCAGCTAGGGTAGAGGAAGAGTAGAATAATGGAAGGGGCCATCCTTGGACAAGGCCGAATTGGCGAGCGACAAAGTTGGGAGAGTATACCTCTACCCCAGCTTTATCGTTCACCCCGGTCAAGATATCGTAAATCAAATCATGGGAACATAGAAATTTACGCCAAATACGATTGACTGATTCATCCCCATCTGACTGAGGAAGCTCATGAACAAATGAAGGGCTATCGCCCAAGGAAAAAGGAAAAAAAGAAGGGATCCGAGAAAGATCATAAAAATAATCAAAAATAGTATGGGGAATGAGATGAGTCGACCCTAATTGGGCGAATACAAGGCCAGCACAAGGAAATGAATGAGTAGACTCGATGGAACCAAAAATAGAGAAGTGGGCCCTGATCCAAAGTTAGACGAGCCAAAGAGGACCAAAAGCAATGGGTGAAGAGCCAGACCGAAGCTGTTTTTGGAGAACAGATAAACCTCGGTAAACAGCAGCCAAAAGGAAAGAACAAAGATCCAGAGGACGGCCGTTGGCAACGTCCAAAGAAATAGGAAGATAACCCGCCACGGGTTTCTGACTGGGCACGCAAATGCTATATTTACAAAGCCAGTAGTGAATGAATGCGGTGCGTTCCAGCACCGAGACCGGACCGGCAGACTCAGAGAATGCACGAGAGAAAGCAGATTAAGAAGAAAATGACGAAGTGTCCATTTGGAGATGAGGAAAATGAAAATGAGTACGGGCATGAATGGTCGCACCCAAGGGGGCCAACCCAGTCAAGGCACCGATATCTCGCAATGTGATAGTCAAAGGGCCGGAGGGGAAAAGAAAAACATTATAGTCGGAAGACCAGAAAAGCAATGACATGGGAAAAAGATTGTGATTAAAAGGGGGCAGAACAAGGGAAAGCTCGATGAGAGAGAGCAAACCACTATTTTCAAGAAAATAGTAGGTGTCTACGTGCGACTTCATGCGCTTAAACCAGTCTTCAAATGAAGAATCAAGCTTGGGCCAGGTACGGATGGTGTTCGAATGATTTAAGGGAGAAATTCTCAACGGTTCAGAAAAGGGCAAGGTAGAAACAGAAGGAAAAAGCTGAGCCAGTGGAGCCGTGGCGATGGCATTGTCATTGAAAAACGGGGCCGAGAGAGCACATTCTGTGGGTTTCATCAAGGGTGTAGATCCCAGAAATACTAACGGAAGGGTCGTCTAACGCAGCCTGGTAATCTTTGAAGGTCGAAGTGCTTTTCTTTTTTGGAGCAGAGGATGAGGATGACATGGTAAGCGAGTAAAATAAGGAGAGATTTGCAGAGAAAGTAGTGAAGACAATAAGAGACGGTAAAATAGTGAAAAATAGGAGTGAGGTTTATATAGCCAATGTAAAGGGTCGCCCAAGGACAGGTGGCACGATCCGATTCGAGGGAAGAAGAAAGCGCGGGAACTAGAGGGCGGTGCCAGGCGCGATGTGATGTGGATGTGATGCGAAAAATGGCACATTAATTGGCGCAATGATGGTTTTTCGACAAGACGTAATGGAAAGACCACACATTTAATGAGGAAGCGATGGATTTGCATGGGAAATGTAAGCAACAGGCCTCGAGACATGCAAATGACGGCAAGGAATAAAGACGAAAGGTCAGCAGGCCGAACCAGTAAGGCGATCAGTGGTATGAACCCGACCTTACAGGCCTGGTTAAGAAATTCCACCTCGATCTCATCTCTCGAAACGATCAAGGCGAATTTGGGGGACAATTTTTAATAGAAAAAAAATTTCTCCCAAGGACGAAAAGGCCGAAAGAATCAAATGAAGAAAACGAATGATGTATCTAAAGACGAAAAAGGTATGGCATCGTTCTGAGGGGGACGAAGAATGATTCGGTCCAGAAAGGCTCAACCCAGAACGATTCGAAGACTGGGAAAAGAATCGTGAAGAATGAAAGAAACACTTCCAGAGCAGTTGGCCAGATGCACACATGATCAACGGTTATGGCACAAACTGGCAGTGACCTCCACGATCTAGTAAGGTACCAAACAGTTGCACGCATGATCTAGCAGTTGCACACATGATCCAGCAGTTACATGTGAGCAGTGGACGTGCGGGGTTAACGGCAAAACCGTTCGAGCGTTTGATAAAGCCATGCAGTATAAAAGGCTCAAGCATAGAAAGAGAAGGAGGAGGAAAAAATTACTCGAAAGAGCAAGTATTTTTAATTTCTTAGTTTTTTAATCTTTAGGGCTGTAATACGTGTGCTTGTGCCTCTTGAAAGCATTTTCTTGGAATCAATCACCATTCTCTGGGACTGTGTCTCAGGAAGTTTGAACCTTACACGCGTATTGACAAAAAATTGCGCAAACAAAAGTATACTTTGGATTAAATAATAAAAATCTTAAGAAATTATGAGTATTTATGAAAATTATTTGGAAAGTGGCACATGAAATCTTTAATTGCAATTAAAATCGTAGACGTCAAAGATGGGCCAAAATGAATGAGAAACGTGCTATTAGGCCTACAAGGTTGATTTCCCACAAGTCCATCATAATTTCTCTTTCCAAAAAAAAAATTAATAATTTTAAAGGGAAAAAAAAACAAAATTGTTGTAATTTGTGATGATCCCAACTACTTAATTTTTATATTGTAATTATTATTATTTTATTATTTTGTAACTTATCCCTCCACAACTCTTCTCTATAAATATAGAGGAACACTCTTTGTATTTTGATATCAAATCAATTCATCAGAATAAAAATAAGAAAATCCAGCAACTTTCAAGGTACTCTCTACTTCTTTTTCTCTCTTAATTTATAACATGTTATAGTACGATTTATTTTTAACTGTTGAAAGTCGAATCATCTGCCAATCATTAAAAATAAAAAATCATTGGTGATGTCGATGATTTTCTTTTATAAAGAAAAAGAATATATCTACGCACATGCAAGATTGTGAAATGCAACAATGCCTAAAGTGAGGCCAAAACATGAGCTGAAGCCTATATTTGCTATTTTGAGTGGATTGCCACCTTTAGCCTAAGGGCGTATGAGAATTGATTTGGTTTTTGAATTCAAACATGAAATAAGACATGAGCTGATGATCTGATATTTTTACCCTTTGGTTGTATATGGAATATGGTGGATCAAAATTTTTTTATTAGTTTTATTACAACTTGATGTTTACGGTATAAATAATTCAGAACCTGAAGTTCTCAATCTTAATATTAAAATTAGAATCCGTAATTCTAATTGAGAACCTGAAATTCTGAATTTCAATATTTAAATTAGAACCCATAGTTCTAATTCAGAAACTGAAGTTCTGAATTTCAATATTAAAATTAGAACCCGTAGTTCTAATTCAAAACCTGAAGTTCTGAATCTCAATATTAAAATTAGATTCCGTAGTTTTAATTCAGAACATGAAGTTCTGAATCTCAATATTAAAATTAGAACCCGTAGTTCTAATTCAGAAACTGAAGTTATGGATCTCAATATTAAAATTAGAACCCGTGATTCTAATTCAGAACCTGAAGTTCTGAATCTCAATTTTAAAATTAGAATCCATAATTTTAATTCAGAACCTGAATTTCTGAATTTCAATCCTAAAATTATAATCCATAGTTATAATTCATTATGCTTTGTTTCATGTATTTTTTTATTAGTATGCTCTGTGGTTGCCATTAATTTGGATCTTCCACATCAAAAAATAAAAACTGTATATTTTGTTATTGTTTCATAATTTATTTTAGTTTCTTTTATAATTATGATTCAGTATAAGAGATAGATTAGAACCCGAAGTTCTAAACTCATTAATTAATTATTAGATTAGAACCTGCAGTTCTAAATCTAGAAAATAATTATAAAACCAGAAATTTTATAATTACACTACAATTAAAGAACCTGGAGTTCTAATCTCAATCAATCAGACTTTAGATTAAAACTTGCAGTTTTAAATATTTCATGGAACCTGAAGTTCTGAATCTATAATATCATATTTATGAACTTGAAGTTCTAAATATTAATGTTATCAATCAGAAATTGCAGTTCTGAAATATAATTCCCTTTTAAAACCTAATGTTCTAAATAATAATGTAAGATTACAACTTGAAGTTCTAGGTCAATAAATTATTTTTCAAGAGAACCTGAAGTTCCAAATATGTGTGTAATTTTTTGTTTATACATATTTATGTGATGTTTTTAATTTTTAGATTATATTTTAATTTCTATTGTATATTTATTATTTTGAATTATATTATATATTTATGTGACATCAATTTTACTTTCAAGGATATGAAACCTACAAATAAATTATTTGTTCTGGAAAATAAAAGTTGGGATATATGATTGGCTGATAGTGCAACCACACACACTATCCTTCGAGATAGAAAATATTTCTTAGACGTAAAATTACGTGAAGGAAATGTAAACACTATATATAGGCATGTAGACCTAATTGAAGGCTCTGGAAGAGCCACAATCTTATTAGCAAGTGGAACAAAATTATGCATTGAAAATGCTCTATATTCAGGTAGGTCCAGTAGAAATCTGCTAAGTTCAAGGATATTCGCAGAAATGGGTATCATATTGAAACTTTAGATAAAAATAATATAGAGTATATATGTATTACCAAAAACATATCAGGTAAGAAATATATAATGGAAAAACTTCCGGCTTTCTCATTTGGATTGTATTATACAATCATAAATTCAATAGAAAGTCAAGTAGTGATGAACCAGAAGTTCAATAATCCAAAGATGTTTATGTTATGGCATAATCGTCTTAGTCATCCAAGAGCTGTTGGACAATTATGACCCATAGCGTCACTATTTGTACAGATCATGGTGTTGTTGTACAAATTAACTATGTGACAAATGAGATTGTACTCTTATCATTTGTGATTAGATCACCTAGATGTATAAATGATGAGAGGTCCCTATGATTTGTTCCTGGACGGAGAATGATATGAGACAGTATCAGTCCACGAAGGATAAATCATTAAATATCCCTAGTTAGAGTATTATCGAGATTGGACATCGATAAATACGTAAAAGAAAAGTATTACACTTTTGCGCGTTGTGAGGGCACAACGGCATAGTTATCATATATTTGGGTATAGGATACTCATGCAAGGGTAATAGGAGGTTGTGTTTTACTGATGGTACGGGAAACAGCTTCGCTCTGGATAGACCCCCTCGGAATTCCATTGGTAGTATGACTATGTGTCTATGGAAGTCCGAAATCAGGGTAGGTGTATTTGGTCTTAACCTGAGACTTGCACCGCTAATACTTGCGACAATCAATATACTTTGGTTGCGGTCGTCCAGGGCTTTAACAGGTTCTGTGTACGCCAATGCTGGGTATATTGAGAATCGTAGTGTGTTGGGTGTGATGTCAAGACGGAAGTGTCACTCCAGTCATATGGTGATGATGGTCACGTAGGATACGGGACTGGTTCTCTTAAATGCTGCAGCTATCGGGATAAAATGACAAGGTCAGGTTTATCCAATTATAGAGACTAGTCACCAGACATCTAACATGTGCTTCGTACGGGGCAGACACAATTCCAACCCCAGGCCTAGCACGTGATCATTCGATACTGGACAGAAATACGCAATACTATGTATACTACGCCTGATACAGATCCTTTATTCCTGTAAGGATGTTTCCAGAGAATTGGGTAGGCATGGCGCTTTGCTAGAGGCCAACCTTGTCTTGTATAACTTGCAACATATCCGGGGATCTCATGGGTCGCTTCCCAAAGATTCATCGATGACGTATAACTTGCACTCTAAATTAATCTGGGATTAATTAGAAGAGAGAGAAAGTTAATCTGGGATTAATTGCGGAGATATTTTATCTGGGATAAAATATCGTTAAAGAGAGATAACGATTAATTTGGAATTAATCGGTTAATTAATATATTTGATATATTAAACGAAATTGGATTTCGACGCGGAATTAAAATTAGATTTTAATTCGGGCAAACGAGTTAATTTAGAATTAATTCGTTAGCGACGTGAATAGTGATTTCGCTAGGCGTAATCATTTAATTACGATGCAATGGAAAATTCGTTAATTTGAAATTAGCGAACCCGAGCCCGAGATTATTTGAGAGCGCATTCGCATTTCGAATTCGAGTGCGGCACGTCAAATCAAGCGTCAAATCACTAGTCGCATCAAGCGTCAAATCATTAGTCACTTTGAGTGATGTGACTTGACAACTTGATGGATTGAGTGATGTGAGTTGATGGCAAGCATTTAATGCTTGACTTGTGGAATGCCAAATTCATTTGAAATGAACAAAAAATGTATTAGATACACTTTAGGCAAATATTCAACACAACTCTCTCTCCATTTCTCTCTACTCTTCACGCCCAAACCAGTGGGCTATTTTCTTCACTGCATTTTGTGAAAATGCCAAGCAAGAAGGGAAGCTTGGAGTGGGATTTTGTGGCAAAATCTCAAGTGCTAGTACACTTACGAGACATGTGAAGGTGATAGGGAAGTCCACCCATTCGACGAAGCTTGGAGCTTGACGAATGACCAAAAATGAAGCCAAACCAGTGAGCACTGGCAGCTCACTGCCGAACCAGTGAAGATGGGCAGAATTTCATTTTTGTTCGTCTCCGCGTCGCTCAACCGATCGATGTGAGTATTCCGCAACTTCTTCGATTGTTATTCACACATGATTCATGCTTATTATTGATCTTGGGACCTTAATAGAAACCAACAAGAGCTACAATGATGCGTAGAATAACTGAAAATTCTAATAGGCATAAATTAAAGAACTAGAAGATTATATTGACAGATGAGATAAATTGCACTGATTGCTCATAAGGAAAACTTGTGATACGCCCATCTTCATCTAAGATTGCCCTTGAATCCCCATCATTCTTACAAACGATTCAAGGAGATATTTGTGGACCAATACATCCACTAAGTGGACTTTTCCGTTATTTTATGGTTTTGATTGATGCATCTACACGGTGGTCACATGTTTGCTTGCTGTCTACACGTAACATTGTTTTACCAAGCTACTTGCCCAAATGATTAGCTTAAGGGCACAATTTCCAGATTACCCAATCAAAACCATACGACTTGATAATGTTGGTGAATTTACATCCAAGACATTTGATGACTATTGTACATCAGTCGGAATCGATGTTGAACATCCAGTTCCACATGTACATGCACAAAATGGATTGGCAGAATCATTGATCAAGCTAATTCAGGTAATGACACGAACTTTATTGTTACAGACTCAATTACCAATTTCTATATGGGGTCATGCTATACTACATGCAACTGCATTAATTCACCTTAGACCCATAACTTATCATCAATATTCTCATATCCAACTTGATCTTGGTCACCAACCAGATATTTCTCATCTACGCACTTTTTGGTTGTGTTGTGTATGTTCCTATTTCACCCCCATAACGCACAAAGATGGGACCTCAACGTCGTTTGGGGATATATGTTGGTTTTAATTCACCTTATATTATTAGATATTTGGAACCCTTAACGAGTGATATTTTTACTGCATGTTTCGTAGATTGTAACTTTAATGAGACAAGTTTTCCACCATTAGGGAAAAAGAAAGAGCCTCCAGAAGCAAGGCATGAACTTTCTTGAAAAGTTCCTACCATGTCTCATTTAGATCCTCGCACCAGCCATTGTGAAAATGAAGTGCGAAGGATTATCCATTTGCAATAAATTGCAAATCAATTGCCAGATGTATTTACAGATGCTGCAAAAGTAACCAAATCACATATACCAGCTGCAAATACACCCGTCCGGGTGGTTGTTCCTGTTGGACAATATAGTGTAAATGCAGCTAATGAATCATCTATTGCACGTCAGAAACATGGTAGACTACTTGGTTCTAAAGATACTATTCCCCGAAAGAGGAAAATGAGAGATTCAGATCCTATTGAAAATAATGCTCGAGCAATGACTATACCCACATCTTCTCAATCACCAGTTCCAGAAGAACTGATAGTCCCTGAAGAGATACCAACCCCTAAAGAGGCTCAAAATTCCAAAAATGAGGAAAAGTCTACAAATTATACTTATACAAGAGAACTGTGGGATCGAAAGGAAATAACAATCGACAATGTGTTTTCATATACAGTAGCTACTGAAATTGCAAATGATTTTGAACCTCAAACTGTCGATGAATGTAGACAAAAACACGATTGGCCTAAATAGAAAGAAGCAATTCAAGCATAATTGACTTCTTTAGCCAAACGTGAAGTATTTGGACCTGTAGTCCAGACATCTGAAAATGTCAAACCCGTTGGTTACAAATGGGTGTTTGTACGAAAATGTAATGAACATAATGAAATCATTAGATATAAAGCGCAACTAGTTGCACAAGGTTTCTCGCAGAGACCAGATATTGACTATGAGGATACGTATTCTCCAGTGATGGATACCATTATGTTTCGATTTTTAACAGTTTGGCAATCTCTGAAAGATTGGACATGCGTCTTATGGACGTAGTGACATCATATTTGTATGGGTCACTTGACATTGATATTTACATGAAAATCCCCGAAGGATTGAAAATGCCTGAAGCATATAAATCAATTGATCGTAAACTATGTTCAATCAAGTTACAACGATCTTTATACGGATTAAAACAATCTGGTCGCATGTGGTATAATCGTTTGAGTGAATATTTGATGAAAGAATGATATATAAATGATCATATCTGCCCATGCGTATTTATTAGAAAGTCCGAAATTGGATTTTCCATTATAGCAGTATATGTCGATGATATGAACTTAATTGGAACTCCTGAAGAGCTTCCAAAAACTGCTGAATATTTGAAAAGATAATTTGAGATGAAAGACTTGGGGAAAATGAAATATTATCTCGGCTTGCAGATCGCGCATAAAACCAACGGAGTATTTATCCATCAGTCTGTATATATTGAAAAAATTTTCAAACGTTTCAACATGGATATTGCTCATTCATTAAGTACTCCCATGGTAGTCTGATCTCTCGATCCTAAAAAGGATCAATTTCGCCCTAAAGAAGATAATGAAGAGATATTTGGTCCAGAAGTACCATATCTTAGTGCAATTGGTGCCTTGCTGTATTTAGCTCAATGCACCAGACTTGATATTGTATTTTCTGTTAATTTATTGGCAAGATTTTGTTCTGCGCCAACTCGAAGACATTGGAATGGCGTCAAACATATCTTTCGTTATCTTCACGACACTAAAGACTTGGGATTTTTTTATTCAAATGAGCTAACACAAAAATCAGACATTGTTGGTTACGCTGATGCAGGATATCTCTCTGACCTCATAAGGCACGTTCACAAACAGGGTATGTTTTTACCTATAATAATACAGTAATTTCATGGCGATCTACAAAATAGTCTTTTGTTGCTACCTCATCCAATCACTCAAAGATACTTCCACTACATGAAGCAAGCAGAGATTGTCTATGGTTAAGGTCACTTATCCATCACATTCTGAGCACATGCAACTTAAATTCTGCCACATATATTTCAACAGTGATATATGAAGATAATGTTGCATGTATTGCACAAATAAGAGGAGGGTACATCAAGGGAGACAGAACCAAGCACATCTCACCAAAATTCTTTTATACTCATGAGCTCCAGCAGAGTAAGCAAATTGATGTCAAGCAAATATGATCAACCGATAATTTTTCAGACTTATTTACAAAAGCTTTACCGACATCAACATTTGAGAAGCTTGTATATAGTATTTGCATGCGTCGACTTAGTAAATTATCTTGATGATATCTCTCATCAGGGAGAGCATATTCATTGACATGACACAAGTGCATTGTACTCTTTTTCCTTCGACCAGGTTTTGTCTCACTGGGTTTTACTGGCAAGGTTTTAATGAGACAATGTTATTCCGCTCGGAAGTCAAACAAATTATATAGGACTAAAGTAGTCGGGCTCAAGGGGGAGTGTTGTAATTTGTAATGATCTCAACTACTTAATATTTATCTTGTAATTATTATTATTTTATTATTTTGTACATTATCCCTATACAACTCTTCCCTATAAATATAGAGGAACACTCTTTATATTTTGGTATCAAAATCAATTCATTGAGAATCAAATAAGAAAAACCTGCAGCTTTCAAGGTACTCTCTACTTCTTTTTCTCTCTTAATTTATAACAAAAATTTAAATATAACGAAATTACCATCTTTGTGATACTTGGCTATGAGCTGCCCATAACAGCATTGAAAAAAAAAATGAATCCTTCAAATCAAATGAAGAAAATGAAAAAACGAAACCCACTTCCCATTATAAAAAGCTACCAAAAGAAACGTGGCTGATTCTGGAGAAATATATGGACCACAATATTTAATATTTTGAAAATGATATGTTATTTTAGATTTATTGCTTCATAATTTTAACTTCCCAATTGTCCAATCTACAATATCATTTTTCAATTTTTTTTATAAATATTGTTTATTGAAGTATGTAAATTAATTTGACTATAACCCTTTAAAATGTGTCTTATCATAACATAAGCAATGTGATTCACTATTTAATATTTTTCACTAGAATATTACTGTTAATTATATTTTTTTGAAAAAAAAAACTATTTTTAAGTCTTAAACATTGGCACGGTGGTAAGTAGGAGGTGTTATATCATGTTTCGGGTGTATATGTCATCTCTCTCACAATAGTTGGGTCCCACACAGTTGTGGGCCCCAACTGTTGTGAGAGAGATGTGTGAGACCCAGCTGTTGTGAGAGAGATGACATATATACCTGAAACATAATATAATTTTTCGGTAAGTAGAAGCAACGAAGCCCAATACCTAGGAAATATGACGTTGTCAAACTCGTGGAAAGGAGCCCGGTAATTTTGACGCAATTAAAAATAATGGTCGCTCCAATGCAAACTATTCGGTATTTCGATATTAAGATAAAATTCGAAAACAATAAATTTAACATAACATATGTAGGCAGTGAATTTCGTCTCTAGTCCATAAGATGGGGCATCAATGATCCTGCAAAATAAAGGTAAAAGAGCGTAGAGTACTACCCAACGATGCGGTGTATGTCATAGGTACTCCGACGCTTAAGTCACAATGGTGGGGAGCGGAAAAGTCGAAGAATAAGGCAAAGGGTTATCTCGATATTCGTGGTTTGTTTCCGTGAGTGCGGTAGGCTGGTGTTTGGAGAGTGATATACTTTGAAAACTCGAGTGTGGGAGGCAAAGCTTGAATGTCTCAATCTATTGGACCCCCTCTATATTTATAGGATGTGGAAGTAGTCTCTTAGTTGAATTTGGATTCCTTGAAATAGTCGAATTTCAATCCTATTAGGAGAGGGTAGTTGAGTTGGGATTGAATTAGGAGTGCCTAAATATCCGAGATTAGGTGTAATCTCAATTGTATTTTGGACTTGACTACAGTATTTGTATGTGGTTTGTCTTTATCCAAATACTTTGTTTCCTTATTCAAAATGAATTAGTCGTGTGTAGACTAGCGGACAATGTTTATTGGGATATTGCATGATATGGGGCAATGTCGGCTGGGATATTGCTCAAGTAATGTCGGCTGAGACATTAAGTAATATGGCTTGTGTCTTTTGGAGATCTTTGGGTCATGTGTATCTTTTACCTTTGTGGGTGTGTGGGCTTGTGAACCTTGCAAGTGAGTCATGTGTGTAGGCTCATGGCTGTTGATAACCGGCTGTTGATAGTCATGTGATGAGAAGTCTAATTCCCTTGGGTGTCGGTTGGAAGTTCCCCAACATAGTGGAATTAGATTGAGCCATGGGGCATCCCAAATGATAGGATGAAGAGAGTCTGACTGTCAATAGCCTTCTGTTTCGGCACGTATTAACCCAGTAGACTTGTTGTTGATTGAGACCAATGTCGATTGAAATATCCATGTCGACTAGAGTTCTTGTCCTTGGAACTCTTATTGATTGGGCTTTGGTAACAGCCCATAAATGAAGGTAATGAGACATAATCTTGAGCAGATGGTTTTACTGGAGCCCATATATATTGTTTGGGCCTAAATATCAACTGGGATACAATATCGTTTGAATCCTTAACTCAAATTTAATCCGTAAAACACATATTCCCAGTAGATTAATTAAAAAAACAAATTGAAATTCTAACTTGTCCCCTACGTATCTGCTTCATAATTTTTATTTTTTCAAAATTATTATTCATGGTTAGAATATTGATGGAGAAAGAGGTCCAAAGTCGAGTGACGTAAACCCATGAAACCATATCATCTTTTGATTCATTACATTGAAATTAAAAGATTGAGAAGTGTCATATTATTTTTGGCATCACATGGCTCTTCAACACCGACCCAAATTTTATCTATTCTAATAAATTCTCTCAAGTAATTTTTTATATTAATAAAGGTAGCCTGCTATATTTCAATTAAAAAATAAGGAGTTCAATTGATAATATTTTAAATAAATCTTCTTCTTCATTTTTTACCAAAAATTCCAAGAATAATTATTATTCTGGTGTACTTTCATTCCGAAATTATATCAGCCACTCTGGTGTACTTTCACCGGAATGATGTCAGTCACTCCGGTGTATTTCCTTTCCGGAGTGATGATCACTCCAGTATACTTCCATTTCAGAGTGATCATCACTCTGGTGTACTTTCATTCTGGAGTGATATCAATCACCTCTGTATACTTTCTTTCTAGAGTGATCATCACTCTGGTAAATTTCCATTCTGAAGTGATGTCAGTCACTCTGGTGTGCTATCATCGGAATAATGTCAGTCATTTTGGTGTACTTTTATTCCGGAGTGATCATCACTCCGGTATACTTGTATTACGGAGTGATGTTAGTCACTCCATTGTGTTTGCATTCTGGAGTGATGCCAGTCACTCCGGTGGGCCTCCATTCCGGAGTGATGCATGTCCCTCCAATGTACATCCATTTCAGAGTGATCATCACTCTAGTGGGCTTCCATTTCGGAGTAATGCATGCTCCTCTGTTGTACTTCCATTCCGGATTGATCATCACTCCAGTGTGCTTTCATTTCGGAGTAGTCTCATTCACTCCTGTGTATTTCTCTTCTGGAGTGATCATCACTCCGATGTGCTTTCATTCCAAAGTGATCTCATTCTCTCCGGTTCCGAAATGATCTCATTCACTCCGGTGTGCTTCTATTCAGGAATGATGACAGTCCTTACGGAGTATTTTCATTCCGGAGTGATCATCACTCCGATGTGTTTTTATCTCGAAGTAATATCAATCACTCTGGTGGCATTGCTTTCTATAGTAATTTCAATAATTACGGTGTACTTTCATTTCGAAGTGTTGTCACTCACACTGGTGTGCTTTCATTCTGGAGTGATGTCAGTCACTCCAGTGTATATCCATTTCAGAGAATCAAAAAGGGTAAAATGGTGATCATCGCTGCAATTTAAGATGGTAAAATGGTGAGCTCATTCACTCCAATATACCTCCATTGAGGAGTGGTAGCGTTCATTCCGGCATACTTTCATTTCAGAGTGATGTCATTCACACCGATGTATTTCTATTTCTGAGTGATCATCGCTACAGGGTGCGTCAATTCAAAAGTGATGTCAACCTCTCTGATATACTTCTATTTCGAAGTGATCATTACTCTAGTATGCTCTCATTCCGGAGTGATGCTGGTCCATTCGGTGCGCTTTCATTCCGAAGTGATGTCAGTCTCTCTGGAGTAGTTCCATTCCAGAGTAATCATCACTCCAATGTGCTTTTATTCCAGATTAATGGCAGTCACTCTAGTGTACATCCATTCCAGTGGGTAAAAAATGGTAAAATGGTGATCGGCACTCTGCTGTAAAATGGTACATTGGTAAAATGGTGATCTCATTCACTCAGGTATACCTTCATTCCGGAGTGATGTCAATCACTCTGATGAACTTCCATTACGGAGTGATCATCACTTCAGAGTGCCTTCATTCGGATGTGATATCAGACACTCTGGTGGCCTTGGTTTCCGAAGTAATGCTAGTAACCTCAGTGTACTTTCATTTTAGAGTGATGATATTCACTCCGATGTACTTTCAGAGTGATGTCACAGTTGCGATATTTTATATCGTACAGCAAGTGTACGGTGTCAAGTTTTAGTAAAGATGAGTGAAATAGTGTCGAACCCACAATGATTGTGTTCAACTCACACTAAGTACTATAATTAATAATCTTAATTTTATTTAGAAGCAACTAAATTTATAATAATCTGAATTTAAATCCAAAAACTAAATATGCAAGATATTAAAACTTTAAATAAGATAAACCAAGATGAGATAGATTCTAGGGTCCGATGTCACCTACTTATCCCCTATGTATTTGCCATGCCATTCAATTTTTATTCTGTTACATTGTTTATAAGTCAAGAATCCTAAAGTATTCAACTCCCTCTCCCGAGCAATAGTGAAAATATTATCAATTACAGACTTCGATATCCCTATAAAAATCTAGTAATCAATAACTCATTACGCTTTGTGATTCTTTGTCAACGATTTCAAATGAACTATAGATTCTTCTGATCTCTATAAAACTCCTAAGTTAGATTCTCTACATCCTATTCAAAATCCCTCTCTCCCGAGCGATAGATTCTAAACATTCATTATCTCAATTTGTCGCCAACAAATAAGAAGCATTAAAAGTAAGAGAATATAAATAAACTGAATTATAATTTCATAAAACTCAAATTGGTAATCAATACATAGGTTCAAACATTGGCTACATCATCCTCTAGAATTATGGAGTTAGTTCATGACTAAAGATAAAAACAAAGAAAACAATGTCATGAACATAACGGAAATCATTAGAGTTTAAAGATAAAAACTAGAAGATTAAACCCGAATCGAATCGCTTCATCTTCAGACGTCACCGCCTTCGTCTCCTCTTACCGTTCTTCAATCTTCCTCCTTGGATCTCTCTAAAATATGTGTTTTAAGACTTTGTGTTGTGTATTAGCGTCCCCCATTGGGTTTTGGACGAGCTTTTATATTTATAAGAAAAGTCTTGGAGTCCATATGCATGTAAAACCCTAAAAATTGATGTTTCTGGGCTCTACACAGCGTCGCGGCGCCGGAAAGTGGCGTCGTGGTGCCTAACTTGCGGGAAATTATATGGCAGGATTTTGAAGCGGCGTCGCGACGCCAAGGAGTGGGCGTCGCGATGCCAGTGCAATTTTTAGGATGTTGTGTTTTGCATTTTACGCTCTTCCCGCGTGCTTCTGATGCGTCCGTAAGGTCCCAAAACAAGTCAATTTTCCCCAAGATCCATGTTCCAATGCTTCCTATAAATAAAACATAAAAGAAACTACAAATACATTAAATGATACGGAATCTAACAAAATAGTAAGCTAAAAATGCTGGAATAAGTGGGTATAAACCGCACTTATCAGTCACCAACATTGATGTGTTTTTAATCCAGAGTGACTTTACTCTGGTGTATATCTATTTCGGAGGACCAAAAAAGGTAAAATGGTGATCATCACTCCAATGTAAAATGGTAAAATCATCACTCCAATGGTGATCATTCACTTTGGTATACCTCCATTCTGGAGTGGTGGCATTCAATCAGGTGTACTTTCATTTCGGAGTGATGTCATTAACTTCAATGTACTGCTATTTCTTAGTGATCATCGCTACGGAGTGCTTCCATTCCAAAGTGATGTCAATCCCTCTGATATACTTCTATTTCGGAGTGATCAACACTTTGGTTCACTTTCATTCTAGAGTGATGCTAGTCCCTCCCGTGTACTTTTATTCCATAGCAATCATCACTCTTGTTTGCTTTCATTCGGGAGTAATGTAAGTCACTCTGATGTACATCCATTTTGGTTGGCAAAAAAGGTATAATGGTGATCATGACTCCGATGTAAATTGGTAAGATGGTGATCTCATTCACTCTGGTATACTTTCTTTCTGGAGTGATGCCATTCACTCTAATGAACTTTCATTACGGAGTGATCATTACTCTGCAATGATTTCATTCTGATGTGACGTCAGACACTCTGGCGGCCTTGATTTTTGGAGTAATGCCAGTACCTCGGTGTACTTCCATAACGGAGTGATGTCATTCACTCTGATGTACTTTCATTACGGAGCAATGCTAGTTACCTCCGATATACTTCCATGTCAGAGTGATTATCACACTAGTGTATGTTCATTTTCATTCACTCTGGTGTACTTCTATTTTGGAGTGATCATCATTTCGATGTGCTTTCATTACGGAATGATCTCATTCACTTCGAATCTGGAGTGATCTCATTCATTGCGGTGTGCTTCCATTCCAGCATAATGTCAGTCCCTTCAGGGTACTTCCATTTCGGAGTGTTCATCACTCTGATGTGCTTTCATTCCGTAGTAATGTCAGTCACTCCGGTGACCTTGCTTTTCCGAGTAATGTCAGTAATTGTGTTGTGCTTTCATTCCAGAGTGATGTTACTCACATTGGTGT
>SKCR01045731.1:0-51553 GCA_019454045.1 Zanthoxylum bungeanum | reverse complement strand
ATACAAACATGCCACAAGGCGTAACCTTCCTGGATGAAAACCAGTGCAGATATCGGACTTATGCATCTGGCATATTCGGATAATGTTTGGACCTTCTAAGCCCATCAAGGTTTTCATACAAGTTGGCCCGTTATCATTTTAAAGCGTTCAATCAGATTATCGCGAGGTGTAAACTTGTCCCAGTTGAAAAGGCCCAACAGGTTTACACTTTTGCGAGGTGGCTAAATAACTTTAAATGATAGGGGGCCCAAACACAAGGTGGTGTTGGGTTTCTCTAAGGTCCAATGATCGATTTCAAGCAAAGAAACTCATGTGTGAATACTCAAAGAAGTTGCGGAATACTTACAATGAACGGCTTAACGATGCGTTGAACAACAAAAACTTTTTATGCCCTTTTATGATGCTCACGGCAGTGGGCTGTTTTTGGCTCCTCCAAATTCGACCATGGATGATCCACCAAGCTCCAAGCTTGTGATGTGTATTCCAAGCCCACGGTTGGGTTTACCTATCACCTTCCCAAGACTCTTAAAGCGTGCTAGCACTCCGGAAATTTTGCCGCAAAATATCCATATTGCTCCATCTTGTTCTCGGCATTAGCCAAGAAAATGAAGAAACTTTGGCCCAAGGCCGAGAGAGTGATGGAGAGGAAGAGAGAAAATTGTGTGTTAAAAAATGATTTCAAAAAACCAAATTAAAATGATATACCAAATATTTGGTATTTGTCATTTAATTTCTTACACATTTGGAGTGTAAAATAAGCCACCATAAAATCCTACACCAACTTCCATCACCAAAAAGGTGAATGAATGACTAGTGATGTGACTAGATGTGACTTGTGGGCCCCACTCGATTCCAAATGCGAGTAGGCTTACAAACACTTCTGGGCTCGGGTTCGCTAATTCCAAATTAACGAATTTTCCGTTGCGACGTAATTACATAATTATGCCTAGCAAAATCACTATTCACGTCGCTAACGAATTAATTCTAAATTAACTCGTTCGCCCGAATTAAAATCTAATTTTAATTCCGCGTCGAAATCCAATTTCGTATAATATATCAAATATATTATTTTATTGATTAATTCCAAATTAATCGTTCTCTCTCTTTAACAAATATTTTATCCCAGATAAAACATCTCTGTAATTAATCCCAGATTAATTTTCTCTCTTCTAATTAATCCCAGATTAATAAGTGCGAGTCATACGTCATCGGTGAATCTTCGGGAAGTGACCCATGAGATCCCCGGATATGTTGGCAGTAAATCCGGTAGTCGGACTATCCGAACACGTACGTACCTAGTACTACGTTTTTACCGATTTACAAGACAAGGTTGGCTTCTAGCAATGCACCATGCCTACCCAATTCTCCAGAAATATCCTTACAGGAATAAGTGATCTATATCAGGCGTAGTATACATAGTATTGCGTATTTCGATCCAGTATTGGATATCACATGCTAGGCCTGGGGCTGGAATTATGCCTGCCTCGTACGAAGCACATATCGGATCTCTGGTAACTAGTTTCTATAATCGGACATACATGACCTAGTCATAATATCCCGATAGCTGCAGCATAAAAGAGAACCAGTTCCGTATCCTACGTGATCATCATCTCCATTATGACTGGAGTGATACTTCCATCTCGACATCACACCCAATACACTACGATTCTCAATATACCCAGAAGAGGCGTACACATAACCTGTTAAAGCCCTGAACGACCAAAACCAAAGTATATTGATTGTCGCAAGTATTAGCGGTGCAAGTCTCAGGTTAAGACCAAATACACCTACCCTGATTTGGACTTCCATAGACACATAGTCATACTACCAATGGAATTCCGAGGGGTCTATCCAGAGTGAAGCTGTTTCCGTACCATCGGTAAACACAACCTCCTATTACACCTGCATGAGTATCTTATACCTAAATATATGAGAACTATGTCGTTATGTCCTCACAACGGGCACAAGTGTAATACTAGTCTTTTCCGCATTATCGATGTCCAATCTCGATAATACTCCAACTAGGGATATTTAATGATTAAACCTTCATGGATTGATACTGTCTCATATCATCTCAATCCGGAACTAATCATATAGACCTTTCATCATTTATATATCTTGATGATCTAATCACAAATGATAAAAGAGCAATTTCCTTTGTCACATAGTTAATTTGTACAACAACACTATGATCTGTACAAATAGTGACGCTATGGGTCATAATTGTACAGGTGGTCCATCGTCACTTTGAAAACTTTTGGCCCAATCATCATAAGATACAAACTCGTCCCAGTTTAAGTGGCCCAACAAGTTCGTATCCTATGATAAGAGGCCGAAATGGATCCAAATGATAATGGGCCTAAACACAAGCATGTGGGTAGCATCTATAGGACATATAACTATGGTTCATATGTGGGCTTACAAGGGTATGGATATAGGCTCTCATCGGCGAAGGGTTGTTCACAACTTGGTCTCTTCACTTAAGGGTTCGAGCGACCAAGTGAGCGCGCCTTTTTTAAACATTAATAATTGTAATAACGTAGTTCAAAAAGCATATTAAATTAAGAAATGCGAGATGTGATAAGAAAAATTATAATAAAAAGGTAGGAAAAACGTCAATAAATAAATAGCAAACAAAATGGGAGTTAATCCCAAGTGGAACGTGGAGTGTATCCCAAGTACAAACCGCACTACCATCTATTCAGATTGGCTACGAAATTTACGTCTAGGTTTCCATCTGATATACCGCAAGGGATAACACACATAATCATTAATGCAATGTAAACGGACATGAAAATAGATGCGAAATAATATAGCAAAACATAAACAAAATAAAGGTGGAATAAAATAACGATAAATAGACAAAGAGATAAATATCAAAATAAAGGCGAAATAAAATAATAGTAAAATGTGATCAGAAATTTGGTCGTCTTTTATGTAGGACTTCGCATACCCGGCTGGACGTATTTCACGTCCAGCCAAGCAGGCAGTGTCCGGAACTATAGAAATAAATGTGGTAAGGGTGCCATCAGGTTTTACCTTTTAAGTTACTTTCTTGGAAGTGCGTTAGGCAGTCGCTAGAAGGATCGTTGGTTCGCTGTTTCTGCTTGCTGTTTCGATGTTTCTGCTCACTATTTCATGGTTTCTACTCACTATTTTCTCAATTTCTACTCACTATTTTTTGGTTGTTTTTTCGGTGGTTCAGGTTGTTTTATGGCTGCTGTTTTGGTTGTTTTTTTGGCTGCTATTTTGGTTATTTTTGCTGCTATTTTTTTGGTTGTTTTGGCTACTGTTTTTGGTTGTTTTGGCTTCAATTTTTGGTTGTTTTGGCTTCAATTTTTGGTTGTGGTTTCTCGGTGATTTTTTGGTTGTTTGTAGACTGGTTCACGGCTTCTTTGTTGTTTCACGGTTTGGCTAGGGTTTTTTCGGTGATGGCTTTTTTTTTCTTCTATTTTTCAGTGATGGCTCTAGTTTTTTGGGTGTTGTTTCGATGGTAAGAAGAAGAAATGAGTCCAGCCGTCCAAGGTCTATGGTTTTTCTTGTTGATTGTCGTCCAAAGTTCCTTTCTTTCAAGTTTGGGTGATTGCTCATTTTTATAATGTCTTGATGGGATCTCCAAATAGATAAATCATGTAAATTTGGGAATTTATTTTGGGAAAAAATCTTATAAATTTGGTGAGGATGGGATCCCAAAATCTTATTAGATTGGTAAGGATGAGATTTAAAATCTTGTTAAATTGGAAAGTGATGATGAGGGGATTTGAGCATGTAGATTGTATAGAGTTTTGGGAATGGATTTCATGGGCTGCATGGTCCACGTGGGTTGCATGGGTTTTGGGCCGAGGCTGGGCTGTATTGTCAGAGGGTGGATGAGCTAAAGGTCCGATTGCATGGGGTTTTGGGCTTGTCTGAGTCTAAGGTTTGAAACAGAAACTGATTTGGCGAACCGAGGCTGGCTAGTGAGTCCGAATCCAATGAGGTGCTAATTTTGGAGGTTTTCCTTCCTTCCGGTATTCGTTTTTTGCAACTTCCGTAACTTTTCAGGTAATGCCTCTATACGAGGCTCATCATCGGGCTCATACAAAAATACAGTGTCTACACAAGGATGGCCAAATGGTATAATCGGAAATTCGTGGCCAAATCGTTCTGGAAATGAGAGTTAGTATGGAAGACAATACTACCATTGGATACTAAAAGTCCTGCGTATGGCAAATGATCACCCGATTGGGAATGCCTTTTCAATGTGGAGAGCGTATTGCCAAATGGAGCCTACCATTTAAGGAATTTGAATGGAGAAATACATGTTAGAGTGTTAAATGGTAAGTTCTTGAAAAAAATATGTGTCTTCGTTATGGGAACATGAGAATGCAGTGTTCTCCAGATAGAAATCACATAAATAAGCAAATCAATTAAAAAAATATTTATTTTCACTGATAATGGATGATGTAACGTCCTAGCAATAAAGGAATAAATTACAAGTCATAGATAATAGACGATGCAACGTCTTGGGAAAAAAAAATAAATACAAAATCAGTCATTGGACAGTGGCCGTTGGAAGTCTTCAGTGGATTCCTTGTCCTTCAATACATCGAATACTTCTCTCAACTGATGCCACTCTGATCGGTGAAATCATACACGTAATGCAAACGCACGTATTGCTCTAGTAGTATAAAAATATCGATCCCACGAGGACTTAATTTCTATTGTTGTTATTAATTATTGATTCTATTTATTAACAGGTATCTAATTAGAGATAGAATGGAATGATTGCTGATTGGTTGGTTGAATGTGGATTTGATAAATAAATAAATACATAAAAGAAAATATTAAGGAAAATAAAAAAAAGACACAAACATCTAGGGTTATGATTCCACACAATATTATTCTAATGATAAATTGATTCTCTTATATATGTGTAATAAATCAGTCTGTTAACATGGAACACGAAGATATGTAAAAGCTTCTTCCGATGGTCAGATGCAAACACCCAAAATAACCCAATTAATCATATGTCTATGTTAACCAAGTTACCTGAATTCATTAAGTTCAAGTTCCAATTGTGGATACCCCCGCCTGACAGGTATATTCCTATCTTGTAAGGAAATCTACCTAAGAATCATTTGCCCCAATGTGAGATCGTGAGCTATTGAATCTAAGACTGAAACCTAAAATCCCTTCGTCAAGTTCATTTTAAGTTTACCATATCAATCTTATGGTGATCAGGCAACAAGAAGCATTAAGCTTAAGATAAAATAAACAAGCCTGAAGTATTACCCATAATATAATTAAATCAATTATTAAACTTGTGAATATTGTGCATCATCACTTTCCTAGGTTAAAAATAAAATACTAGGGTTGGGGGATCCACCTTTATGATTTCATATGTAGAAATCTCACTTTATTATAATATAGAAATTATCAGTGTTATTCAATTAAGTCAAATCATCCATAAAAGGCGGTGTTATTATTTGTCCATAAACCAGCCATATAGGCGGTAATTATCTGTCACCTAAAGACCGACCATATAGGCGGTTTCACATTATGTCGAATAAATAAAACCAGGCATTAAGGCGATAACAATTGTAATCCATATTATTAAATTATAATTTCCATATTATAAATTAAGTGAGATTAATCTACCTTATCATATTAAAGGCTTCACCATTCCCCCAGCTGAAATTAATTACTAAACATAAAAGAAAGTAAAAACACACAAACTAATATTACTACTAAAAATAAAAATAAAAATACATTACAAAACTACTAAATAAAACATACAAGATACAATCCTTAATTATTATTCAAAAAACCAAGGAAAGTATGAGATTTACAAATGAAATGGCTTGGTATTTATAGGCAAAATTTTGCCTCCACCAATTCTCCACAATTTCTCCACCAATTGATCCACCAAACATGGCACCAAACATGGCACAAAATATGGCACCAAATCCTCCACCAAACATGCAAGCATGTTAGGTGGAAGTTTGACAGTTTTCATTTTTTTTTTGTTTTGAAAATGACTTTAATAATTACACATAACATAATTCCGAATATTTTATCAATTTCGGTCATGAAAACTTCAAAATTCGAAATTATTAAGAACGTCAAAGTTGTAGATCTTTGGGTATTCTTTAATCTGGAAATTGAATCACCTCAATCCGATATCGGAGTAGAAAGTTATGGCCAAAATACGAAAATTACGTAAAGTTGAAATTTACGAAATTGTACTTCGTTAGAACGTCATTTCAAGTTTCCAAGCTCTAAAATCAAAATGTAAAGTCCAGTTTTTGCCCTTATTTGTTCCATATTTCGTCTTGATTGATTCCATTGAGTCCCGATTTTATTTTATCTGTAAAATAAATAAAAACACATCAAAACGTTCATAAAACTCGAGAAACCATACAAAATATTAGGTCAAATGGACAGTAAATAGTATATATTTTCCGCTCATCACACCCCAAACCTAACATTTTACTAGTCATCGATCTAAACAAGAAAATAAAAAAAAACAAATGAAACTAAATTAAACTAAGCCACTTTCGTATGGATCACAGTTGCATTTAGCGTATGCAAAAAGCCTTTAAACCCCTAGGTATCCCTAATGGACGAGTTGTAATCTCGTGAGGGCTTACAGTGATGATACCCACAAACGTCAATCAAATGCACACAAAAGCAATAAGACTAAAGAAACAAGTTAGTAACTAAACGATTGAAATTTCTTATCCAAGTAAATTCTCCTATGCTTTTTACCATTCTCCATATACACAACCAACAAGGTATTAATCAAATCATTGTGCCCACAATATTCATAAGTGTAGTTAAAAGAGAGTAATATTTTTATCCTAAAATTATATTAGAATTCACACATTTTTAGTAATGGAATTTTAATTTTTTTTTTAATTTTTTTTATAACATCTTTAATCCATGTAGCGAGCTTTGGGCCAGTGACTCCCAAACTAGTTGGTTTTAGGGCACTACGTGTTAAAACACCTCTACAGACTTAATTACTCAGATCTTAGATGTCTATTTTTTTTTATATTCCAGCCCTTTTTTAGATGGTTCGTCCAATTAAACTAGATTACTGAATATTACAAACTTTTCAATTACAACTCATGGCCGTATGTTACCATGCATATTGATAATACCTATCAATTGAGCATATGAAGATCCAATTTAGTCAGTATTATGGAGAATTCACGAATTAAATAATTCAAAAGAAAATAAACAAAAATTAACTTGTTAAGAAATAGGTTGAGATACGTCTCAGGAGTGGAAATTCCTTACACAGCTATCTCACACCAATTTCACCTGATTAGTCAACTTAAAAACACAAAAACAAAATATTTATTATTATTTTTTAATTTTTTTGAAAAGTTTTGACTAAAAACCAAGAATAATACAACAAAAAATAAAATACTAATCAACTATTCCCCTCCCCCCAAACCTAATTGAGACATTATCCCCAATGTCTAAAAAGTAGAAGAAGAGTTTAGAAGACAATACGTGGTTAGCTGGAATTCTACATCTAAAAAGAAAATTAAGGGTTAAGATCCAGATTTATCCGACGCTTCTTACAACGATCATTATCAGACCAGTTTATCTTGGAAATGATATAGTCAATTTGTGGTTCAAAGGCTAAGAGTTGGTCAATTAAATCATGGGTTATTCTTGCAGTGAAGATGATATCTTTTACAAGCTTTGAAATGAACCCATTTCTCCGGGCATCATCAAGAAACACACAAAGAAAGTCATAAAATCCATCAACATTAAATAGTCCAATCGGTTTCTGGTGTATGTTCAAGTTCGCCCACGATAGCACTGTAATGATTTCCTCCATCGTGCCTAAGGCACCTGTCAAAGCAATAAAAGCATCAACACGGTTAATCATTTCCACAAGTCGTTCATACATACCTGGCACAATACATTTATCTCAGTTTGATGGTCCTATAAGATTCACCTATCCCAAAGGTTTTGGGATGATTCCCAAAACTTGACTATCTCCTTCCTATACGGCCCTTGAAACGTACCCCATTAGTCCAAGATTTCCACCGCCATATACTAGGTGCATATTTCTTTCAGCTATGACTCTACCCAATTTCTATGCTGCTGCAACGAATTCTGGTTTAGAACTAACATTAGTACCGCAAAACACACAGATGTTTACAAATCATCTTTTTGAAGTTGCTTCCATTTTTTTTATGTATTTCTCTCTCAAATCTGGATGTCTTCAAGAGTGAAATAACAAGCTGAATTTATAGAACCTGAAAAATGGTGAGTAATAATAGCACTAGTACATGCCAAATGAAAATTATTAGCTAAACAGTAAAATAAATCGTGAAAGTCAAAAAGTCTGGATCCTATCGGTGAAAATTAAGGAAATCACAATCGAAAAACAATGAAAGTAATTATTAAGGCAACATAATTGTGTACGCAATACGCCACTCGCTTGGTATATAAATTCATTAAGATGCATCTCAAGAATTCATTCCTTACTCGGCCATCACTAATAAATTAAATCTCATCTTTGTGATTGGCAAACACCATTCCTCCTATCTTGCTCTGCCTTAAATGCTCTGTTTGTTCTTTTCCCTACAAAATAACACAGAAAACTAAAGACTCTGAAACATGTATACATAAAATATAAAAATTTAAATTTAAATGAAAATAAAAATAAAAATTTTGCATGGGTTGTCTCCCAGCTAGCGCTAAAGTGTTCGTCTCCAGCCAGACATTACTGAAGTCCATCTGCTAAGGAGGTTTCAGCGTGGTTTTGGTCGTCCGATTAAAGATAATCTCATGAGCGTTGCTTTTGAAGGGTCTCTTCCAACGGTAAAGTGGAAAAAATAATTTTGTCTCATTCAGTGCTTGTGCCACCTTTTTAAACTTTGTCGCTCCAGTGGTTCCTGAAGGAAATGAAAGAAAATCAGGAGGTCTCGTATGGTGCTTGACTTTGAATGGGAGTTCCATTCTGTCAAGCTTCTGGGCGATATCTTTGATTTGTACTCCCCAAAACAGTGATGTTTCTCCTGAATGCATGAGATCTTCAATGTGGTCAGACATTTTCTCCTCCATCTGTTTCACATCTTGCTCCATTTTTTCTTCACAGATGTATTTTAGGATTTCTTTGTTTAGCTCTTCATTTGTCATCTGTGAAATGCATGCTCCATATGTGTCAACCTGAGGATGTAAAGACATGTCTGATTTTAACTCTTTATCCTCTGTGGTTGATATGAATGGTTCAGGTAGCTCTTCTTTAAACATAAGTGCAATGCATACTCCAAAATCTTCATTTTGAGGATGCAAAGTTTCATCCTCACTTGTAGTTAGTACAGACAGTTCTGCTATTTGTTCCTCATCAAAGTCTGATGAATAATAAAAATCAAATCAAGATTCTGCTGATTTGGGAACCTGAATTGTTACCTCTGATTCTTGATACTGCTCAGTCTCTTCCTTTGTTAAAGTGTCATCGTGAAATGCTTGGTACTCGAAGATTTCACCAGTTTAATATGAAAATGTCCCTAGAGATATGTAATTCAGGTTTTCTGTTAATTGTCTCGCTTGATCTGTCATTCCTTGTAAGATTACTGCTTGGTTTTCTATTTGACTCTGAAATATTTCAACCATTGCATCCAACTTGGTTTTCTATTTGAATCTAAAATATTTCAACGATTGCATCCAACTTTTCGTTTCTTTTCTTGATTATGTCCACCATCTCTCTTATCATCTGTTTTTCCTCTGGTGAATATCGGTCTGGTTGTTGATGATCATAGGTTGATGGTGGATAAGATGGAGAATAAGATTTAGTGAAATATGCTGGTTAATCATACCATGAAGGATTCTGACAGTTCTGCCACCCTGAATTGTAGTTGTACTCGCAATGATTGCTAGAGTGGTTACCATCACATATCTAACATCTGATCATTGTGTTCTGGAATGGTTGAGCAAATGTTGTGTTGAATGGCTCTGTCATCCAATGATAGTTGTTGGGCTGGACAACAGGCCTCAAAAAATCGGACTGTTGCTCCCTTGTTTGGGGTGTATCTTCACCTCGTAAAGCTCATAATTCTTTTATCACCCAATGAAGATCCATTTTAAACCACCTGAAAAATAGAAGAAATAAATAAAAATTACAGATAAAAATAAAGAAAATTAGATGCAAGTAAATTAGATAGCTTCAAAATTAATAAATCAAGAAAAATAAGTCCCCGGCAACGGCACCAAAAACTTAATCTATGAAATCACACACGTAACGCAAGCGCACATATCGCTCAAGTAGTATAAAAATATTGATCCCACGAGGACTTAATTTCTATTGTTGTTATTAATTATTGATTCTATTTATTTACATATATCTAATTAGAGGGAGAGGGAATCATTGCTGATTGGTTGGTTGAATGTGGATTTGCTAAATAAATAAATACACAAAAGAAAATACTAAGGAAAATAAACAAAAGACACAAACATCTAGGGTTATGATTCCACATAATATTATTCTAATGATAAATTGATTCTCTTATATATGTGTAATAAATGAGTCTGTTAACCTGGAACACGAAGATATATAAAAGCTTCTTCCGATGGTCAGATGCAAACACCCAAAATAACCCAATTAATCATATGTCTATGTTAACCAAGTTACCTGAATTCATTAAGTTCAAGTTCCAATTGTGGATACCCCCGCCTGACAGGTATATTCCTATCTTGTAAGGAAATCTACCTAAGAATCATTTGCCCCAAGGTGAGATCGTGAGCTATTGAATCTAAGACTGAAACCTAAAATCCCTTCGTCAAGTTCATTTTAAGTTTACCATATCAATCTTATTGGTGATCAGGCAACAAGAAGCATTAAGCTTAAGATACAATAAACAAGCCTGAAGTATTACCCATATTATAATTAAATCAATTATTAAACTTGTGAATATTGTGCTTCATCACTTCCCTAGATTAAAAATTAAATGTTGGGGTTAGGGGATCCATCATTAATATTTCAAATGTAGAAATATCACTTTATTATAATATAGAAATTATCAGTGTTATCCAATTAAGTAAAACCATCAATAAAGGTGGTGTTATTATTTGTCCATAAACCAGCTATATAGGCGGTTATTATCTGTCACATAAACACCGACTATATAGGCGGTCATCACATTATGTCAAATGAATAAAACCAGCCATTAAGACGATAACAATTTAACCCATATTATTAAATTATAATTTCCATATTATAAATTAAGTGAGATTAATCTACCTTATCATATTAAAGGCTTCACCCTTCCCCCATTTGAAATTAATTACTAAACATAAAAGAAAGTAAAAACACACAAACTAATATTACTACTAAAGACAAAAATAAAAATACATTACAAAACTACTAAATAAAACACACAAGATACAATCCTTAATCTTATTCAAGAAACCAAGAAAGTATGAGATTTACAAATGAAATGGCTTGGTATTTATAGGCAAAATTTTGCCTCCACCAATTTCTCCACTAATTTCTCCATAAATTTCTCCACCAATTGCTCCACCAAACATGGCACCAAACATGGCAAAAAAATTTCCACCAAATCCTTCACCAAACATGCAAGCGTGTTTGGTGGAAGTTTGAAAGTTTTCATTTTTTTTTGTTTTGAAAATGACTTTAATAATTACACATAACACACTTCCAAATATTTTATCACTTTCGGTCATGAAACCATCCGAATCAAAATTATTATAAACATCAACGTTGTAGATCTTTGAGTCTTCTTTAATCTGGAACTTGAATCACCTCAATCCGATATTGGAGTAGAAAGTTATTGCCAAAATACGAAAATTATGCAAAATTGAAATTTTTGAAATTGTACTTCATTATAACGTCATTTCAAGTTTTCAAGCTCTAAAATCCAAATGTAAAGTCTAGTTTTTACCCTTATTTGTTCCATATTTAGTCTTGATTGATTCCATTGAGTCCTGATTTTATTTTATTTGTAAAATAAATAAAAACACATCAAAACGTTCATAAAACTCGAGAAACCATACAAAATATTATGTCAAATGGGCGGTAAATAGTTATATATTTCTCGCTCATCACACTCCTTCTGCATCTCCCTATCAGCTGCCGTTAGATCGGCCAGGCTCTTCTCAAAATCAATTTGAGCTAAGTCTTTATACTCTGCTAAAGAGGTATTCACCTCCGCTAATTGAGTAGCAATGGCCTTCCTCTTGGCCTCTTTCCTCATACGGCTCTCCTCAATAAGACGCTGGATCTCCCGTAGTTGTCGCTCTAAGTCCAGCAATATCGATCCCTTAATCATCATTTCATTTATGGTTTCCAGTAAGGACTGAAGGATAGTGTTAAGGGAATTACAGAGGCCTTCTTTCTTTGCCACTGAAGAACGAAGTCCAACCTTCTGACTATGTATACATCGATAATGAGGATAAAGGCCGCTACTTCTTCATTCTGCAAGTCTTGGAGGAAGAGGCGATTCTTCACCGGTATAGGCAAAACAAGAGAAGCCAACAGTTCGAGACAACTGAGAGGAAATCATTTCTAGCTTGAGCATATTCTCTGGCAGAGCGGCCTGACCGATATCCAACACAGTGAATGAGGCATATTGACGAAAGACTTCCCGAATATCCTCCAGTCTGTGGTTACTCGGGCTAAGGATGAGGAAGGTTGAGACGGAGTAGAGGCCAGCTGATCGAGATGGTCCAAAATGTCTTGGACTGATTGTATAAACGGATCAGGCACCTATTTACAGAAAATGGTTAGCGAATGAAAATCGAGGAAGTTATGCAAAGAGAAGAAAAGTACTTACAGCTTCGTGCCCAAAAAGGGAACTTGATGGCTCATTTGCGGTCGTCATGGGAACTTCACCAGGTGGTGATATGGACTTTCGCCTAGGAGATGATGTCAAAGGAATATGAGACATTGGCCGAGGAGATGATAGCGGAGAAATGGGGGATGGTGGTTGAAGGTCATGTTCGGGTGAAGGAGACAAGTGCAATGGAGGATCGAAAGAGGAATAGCTTGGTCTGCCCGATGTCTGGGTCTAGGTTTCTGTAGAAGAATCAGAATCGGAAGAATCAGTAACATGTATAACCTCAGTATCTTAATGTATTCGTTTGATGATATTCGCCTTAAAATGGGACCTAGAAATAGGCCATCTATGTCTATATAGCACCCCCAATTTCTGAGGCAATCCACTTATGAATCAAGGGGAAAACCCGCTCAGGATGGAGCTGAGAAAGCTCATCATCCGACTTTTGCACAATGGGGACGGGTGTGTGCAATGGATGATATTCGAAAAAGGGTTGTCCATCAAAATCTCCTCTATGCGCGGGTCTCTACTTCACATTACTATATTTAACCCTGTACCTTGGGGATCTACCCTGCCCTATGGGCGTTCGGTGGCCTCACCCATCTCTAGAGGGTGTTGAATAATTGGTATTTCAGGCGATGAAGTTTGAGCCGGTGCGGGCATGCTAGATGGCTGTTCGGTCCTGGACACCTATACAAGAAATAAGAACGAACCATTAAAAAAACAAGGATAAGAGCATACCTTAGCTCGACGGTGCAAGACGGGCTCATCCGAATCAGAACTATGAGTTGGTGAAGAATGTTTCCTTTTGGGATGTTTAGACTTTGCTTTCTTCGGCCCAGCTTTCTCAACGGGTTTCTTCGGCCCAGCTGGTTCGGAAGCTTTAAAATAGAAAGGAATACTGGAAAAGACAATAGAAGAAGGCATAGAAAAAAGCCTTTTTACGGCTGGCTGGCCAAAATCGGTCAAAAAGAGGATGGACGGATGTACAAGGGGAGAAAGAATCTCAAGAAAAAGAAGATAACAAGGAAAGAGTAGGTGTCTACATGCGACTTCATGCGCTGAAACCAGTTCTCGAACAAAGAATTAGGCTTGTGCCAGGTACGAATCGGGTTGGACTGTTTCAAAGGAGAAATGCTCAGAGGTTCTGAAAAAGGCAGGTCAGAAATAGAAGGGAACAGTTAAGCCAATGGAGCTGTGGCGATGCCGTCATCAGTGAGAAAAATTGGGCCGAGGGAGCACATTTCGTGGGTTTCATCAATAGTGTGGACCCCAAAGACGCTAATAGAAGGGTCGTCCAAAGCAATCTGGTAATCTTTGAAGGTCGAGGTGTTTTTTTTGGGAGCAGAGGATGAAGATGCCATGGTAGGTAAGTGAAGCTGTGAAAAAATTTGTAGAGAGAGCAGTGAAAAGGATGAGAGAAGGTAAAATAGTGAAAAGAGAGGAGTTGGGATTATATAGCCGAAATGAAAGTTCACCCTAGGACAGGTGGTGCAACCCAATTCGAGGAAAGAAGAAAGAGCGGGAAAATGGAGAGGCGGTGCCAGGCGCGACGTGACATGAATGTGACACGAAAAGCGGCACATTAATTAGTGGAATGATGGTTTTCAACAAGACGTAATGGAAAAGGTCACACATTTATTAAGGAAGCGATGAATTGGCATGGGGAATATAAGCAACAGGTCTTGAAACGCGCAAATGGCGGCGAGAAATGAAAGAGAAAGGTCAGTAGACCGAACCAGAAAGTCAACCAGTGGCACAAATTCAACCTCAAACGTTTGACCGAAAAATATTGCCTCAATCCCATCTCTCAAATTGATCAAGGCGTATTTGGGGGGCAATTGTTAACATAAAAATAAATGTCAAATAACGAAAATGGATGACGTATCAAAGGACGAAAAGGCATGGCGTCGTTCTGGACAAAGAAGGAAGAATGAATTGGCTCAGAAAGGCTCAACTCAGGACGATTCGAGGAATGGGTAAAGAATCATGAAGAACGAAGAAAAAAACTTCCAACAAGTAAAGAGAGCAAATATGGGAGGGTACCATGCAGTTGGCCAGTTATGAGGAGATACATTTGACGGTTATTGCACAAACTGACAGTAACCCCCACGATCTAGCAAGTTACCCAGCGGTTGCACACACAATCCAGCAGTTGCACGCATGATCAAGCAGTTACATGCGAGTAGGAAACGTGGGGGTTAATGGGCTGAAGATGGAGAAACCGCTTGAGCGATTAGCGGGACCATGCACTATAAAAGGCTCAGGTGTAGCGAAGGAAAAGAAAAAAATAAAAAAGACTCAAAATGAACAAGTAGTTTAAATTCTTAGCTTTGTAATCTTCAGGACTGTAATATGTGTGCTTGCGCCCTTTAAAGACATTTTCTTGAAATCAATCACCCCTTTCTAGGAGTGTGTCTCAGGAGGTTTGAACCTTACACGCGTATTAACGAAAAATTTTGCGAACACATTCTAATGTTGTTAGACAAAATTGGAGCGATTTAATTTGACGTTGATGTTGGCTAATTTCCATTTTGATGGACATGAAAAATTCTACCATGTAACGTAATATCAAATCACTCATATAATAATTTAATAATATCTTAATAAGGATGTAAAAATATTTAAAAAAAAAAATTACTAATAAATAATAGTTATATTTAATATTATATACATATTTTATACTTATTAGTTGGGGTAGTATGTAACCTAAACATCCGTTATAGGAAAGGACTATTCCCCAATTAGTCAAAAAAATGGCCCATTTAGATGTTCTCCATTCATTTTCATTAAAGTCAAATTATTACATTAGAAATATCGCAGGTATCATGAATTTTGAGCTTCATCATAAAAAATATAAAACATGTGATTAAACCCAAATTTCATGAAAAATAAGTTAATTTTTACCATTTTGTTTCACATGCTTATGTATTCAATAACTTCACTATATTCTACTTAAAATAACAATATTTCTATGAAAAAATAAGAAAAAAATCGCCAAAATATTCAGTACTAATTTAAATTTGTAATTCATGATTGATAATTTGGATATTATTATTTATCTTGACAGCCTAAAAACACATAATGAAACAACATTTTAAATTCATTTGAGCAGAGCTTATGGTTTAGGGGCCTTTTGTTGCTTGAAAATAGCCTCGAATTATAATTAAAAACGCATTATTTATCTACACAAAGACGGTGGGTTATATTCAAATGGAAAGATACTAATATACATCAGGTCCCTAATTCACATATTACTTATTGATTATTATCTATCATATATTTATCTATAATAAATTATTAATAAATCCAGTTTCTCTTCAAAAATTATTATAAAAGACAGACAAATAATATTTTTTGTCTTAAACCCTGATTTTATTTTATTTTTCCTAATACTGGGAGCTATATTCAACGTCACTATTCTACTAGCATTTATAGTAAGATAATGTTACCAGTATCGCAATCAATCCTAAAAAGCATGCATTTGCAAAAATCAATAATGATTTTTTTTTAAAAAAAATTTATTAGTTATTTTTGTGTCTAATAACTGTTGATTTTTTTTTTTTTTTTTTTTTTTTGGTTATTGATAATCACTATTATTTGGTGCTTATAATTTTTAGTCCTTTATTTATGTAGATTAATGATGACAATTATTACAAATATTTAAGATCAAATGTATAGTAATGCAAAGTGGAACGGTGGAAGTCAATTAACGAGATCTAGATTTTATGGTGTGATGCTATCACAACAATTACAGTCCTTAATTAACATAAAGCGAAAAATAGTATGTCTCTAGTTCACTAGGTCTGTAAAACATGTTAATTTTTCTTTGAAAAAGATATGTGTTAATTTCTATTATGTTTTAAAATAGTTTTAGTTTTTAACCTAATCATTAATTCGCTACAAGCTCATTTTAAGCATCTGAATATTTAATATGACATACATAATATATAATAAATTATCTTATAAATATATTAAGAGAAGTGAATTAATGGTGCGTTTACGTACTCGTAATTGGAATGAGATGGAATCATAATGAAATGGAATCGGAATGAGCTGGAATCGGAATGGTAAATCGGAATCAGAATAAGTTGTTTACTTAACTGTAGGAATCAGAATCGGAATGAAACAGTATTACCATTGATGTGTTTACTATGTCCACTAATCGGAATGAATTGTTAAAAAGTTACAAAAATACCCTTAGTTATAATTATATATTAATTTATTATTTATTTTTGATGTATTAAATTACTCAATATAAAATTATTCTTTTACTAAAATATTAAATATTATTTAATTATTAATTATGAATTAATAGTTTTTATTTATAATTTATTATTTAAGTATTAATTAATTATTAATGTATTAAATTACTAAATATTAAATTATTCTTTTATTAAATTTTTATTTTATTAAAATGTTAAATATTATTTTATTATTATTTATTATTTATTATTTATAAATTAAGTATTAATTAAGTTTTACTTTATTAATTAATTATTAATGTATTAAATTACTAAATATTAATATATTCTTTTATTAAATTATTATTTTATTAAATAGTAATATTATT
Source organism: Zanthoxylum bungeanum (assembly GCA_019454045.1). Lineage (NCBI taxonomy): Eukaryota > Viridiplantae > Streptophyta > Magnoliopsida > Sapindales > Rutaceae > Zanthoxylum > Zanthoxylum bungeanum. Next base: position 34,177 of record SKCR01045731.1, on the reverse strand, counting down.
ATTTTTTATTAATTATTGATTAGTTATTAATTATTAATACATTTTGTTTATTATTTATAAATTAATATTAATTAATTATCTTAGGGATAATATTATAATTTCTCATCAACAATGGGAATGGGAATTCAATTCCCATGGGGTGGTGGGAATGAGATTCTCATTCCTTATTCCCAAATTTATGGGCCCCATTCTCATTCTCATTCTTATTTTTATTCAATTTTATGAAATAAACAACTTTATTGGAAATAATTAGCATTCCTCTATTCTCATTATCCTTAAATAAACATACCATAAAGATTTACATTAGAAGGCGCACGAAATTTATTGTCCAGTGTAACTGTTACCCGTTTTTATTAAGAATTCTTAAATTTATCGTTAAATTTTTAGGATGGGACGGATATGGGAATACTAAATCCGACATGAAATGAATTTACTCGAACATATATTCTCGAGTTCGGCAATTCCCTTGGGTGGTTAGTCTCCCTATACATCGGAATCACTTCATTCGTTTAATAAATCATAATAATAATTTGAATATTTATTATTCTTCCGCTTTACCTATAAATACTCAAAACATTTAATAATTTATAATTATAATTTGAATAGTTATTATTCTTCCACATAAATACTCAAAACTTATAAAATAGTAAAATACTTTCATTATTATATAGACTATACTAAAGAATCCAAGTCTAAAGTGCTTCGAGTTTGACTTTTTATTCAACTATGCAATTCTTGGGTACAAGCATGCGTCCGTTTTGTTAAAACGATATTCGATATATATAGGATGATTTATTTTATTTTTTATTTTCATTTTAGGACAGGATGGGATGTGGGGACTATTTTGGGACCTCTTGGGAAATAATTTTGAGTACCCAAAATTCTTAATTCCTAAATGAAAACTCCCGTACCCATACCATACTCGAAGTTGTCCACCGAACAATGACTGAGCTTAATATAATTATATATGTGACTAAGTTCAACATGATTATGAATGAGGTCAATATGAATGTGACTGATTTTAACGTGACGTAGGTAAAATGCAACTATATCTAGGCTTTATGTGATTTAGTTGAAATAAAATGTGATTGTGATTGAGTTCAATGTGACTGTGATTGAGTCAATGTGACTTAGGTAAAATGTGACAGTGAGTTCAGTCGCGCTTTACTCAAGAGACAAAGTTACTTTGTGATCGATTTTGACATTGCGAAGTCCGAATTTGTGAGATGATTATAGTTATGAATAATAAGTTATGTAGAATTTACATATTGTAATTTGGAGTTATGATAAATGAGATAAGATATTTGAAAATAGCTAGTCTGAATCAATCTCTAATAAATATAAGATCTTGTTTTTTACATATTTCTTTCTTTCATTGAAATATATGGTATTTATTCTTATGATTTATAAATCAATAATATATATCATTTTTCATGAACACTTTATATTTTGGGAGATATTTAGTTTATAAATTAAAAGTTAAAAAAAAAAAAAACAAATCAATTTTAGGTTGTAGAATCCACATCGACAATGCCCATCTTTTTATTTTTTGGGCAATTATCAACGAACTACCTCCGGTTAGGTGAATGTACATATCACTTTCAAGGATTTATGACAATAATACTGCAACACTTCTAGTTTATATTTTGTATCATACGACCACCTTGTCATTAACAATAAGAGAATATATTAACTATTTTACGAGCAAATATTATATTGCTCCATGTTTAATTGATATTGTGAAGAGAAATCATTTATGCATCATCTCTAGTTTAGAAAATTATCTCTAAACCACCTTTAATTTAGTAAATTATCTATGCACCACCTCCATAAGACTCAATTCAGATTTCTAATAAAAATTATTTATGTGAATGAGTATTAAACGAGGGCCTCAAACTCAGCCTGACTTTTTTTCATCCCTAATATTAGGCGGACTCAAGCATGTCGACGTTAGTAATACACAGGGATGGAAAAAATTCACTTTGGGATGGGGCCCGTGGCGCCAATACGTCAGGGTCTAGTATAAGTATAATTTTTTATATAATAAGTTGAATGAACCATGTAAATGGGATTGAAGGGGGCTCGATACAATTTTATATTTTTATGATAGTGGTTATATGTATTTTCACCAAACTCGAGGTAATGCAGAGATAATTTCCCTTCACAATATAATTAAATAAGATGGTTTGACATAAATGCCCTTATGATATCATCATCCTCCTAACACCGTTAATGGCAAAGTAATTTTGTGATACTATACATAAACTCGAGGTGATGTAGTGTTATTGTCAGAAATCTTTGAAATTGGTCTCTATTTTCATTTAACCGAAGGTGGTTCGTTGATAATTTCCCTTTTTTATTTTATTTTGTTTTTTGTTTTTTAGGTGGCATGCTTAATAATGTACTTTTTAATCCTCTATACATGTGGCTTAGACTCATATGGATTTGGACCAATAATTTTCAGAACTAGGTCCAACCTGGATCTGCATAGACGCGGATAGTGAAATATTAGACCCCACGGATTTGGTGTCAGGTTTTTTCGGATTTGAATTGCTTATATCTGAAACATCCGGGGTCTAGAAATACATATGTTTAGAAAAAATTCTAGGACCTTGGTCCGAAATTTTATTAATTTTATATAAATATGAATGAAAAAGATAAAAAAAAAAAAAAAATCTGATGTATGGACTTGGGTTCAAAATTTGTTAATTTTACACATATAAATGAAAAATGATAAAAATATTGATTTTTGAATCTGTGTATACCTAGATACGGATCCACGTAGTTTCGAATTTTCGATAGCCGAGTCTAGAATTTTATTATTTTTATAAGATAAAAAAATTTGGATTTCCAGATTGAGTCTGGGTATTCTTTTATTCGGATTCACGCGGGTCATGATTTTCGGGATTCAAGTCCATAATTTCATTAATTTTATACAAATAATTACAAAAAGTTAAAAAGTATCAGGATTTTCTGATTGATCTAGTATAGCCACATTCAGATCCACCCGGGTCTAGAACTCTAAGACCTTGCTCTATAATTTTATTAATTTTATATAAATATAATTGAAAAAAAGGAAAAGATATATATACCAAATTATCATATTATGCTTGGCATACTAGAATCTTGGTCTAAACTTGAATCCATCAAAACACATTTTGGGTTCAAGTCTGGATTTTGTCATTCCTTGAAGTGAGTGATGGACATTTTGGACAATTGGAAATTCTTTTCATTAAAAAACTTACGAATTTTTATTCCGTAAATCCTTATCCAGAAAATGAATTAACTTTTCTATTGTCCAGATATTTTCTTATATTAATCTAGTAAATATCCCAAATACTGTCAATATTATAGATTAAAGATGTGTCATATTTTGTTCTGTGTATGTATATATAAAAATATGACACAACTCTAATCTATAATAATATATTAGATTATTATTAATATATTATTGTGCAGACTTTATTTATGATTTTGGGCTTTGTTTTTGATTTTTTGAATGATTACAGGCTTTATTCCTGACTTTGATGGTTGTAGGCTTTGTTCCCTTTTAGTTTGAGATGTCTTGATCTCTGTCAAAAATTTTGATAGGTTAGACCCTTAGGCTTTCTACTGTTTGCTTCGATTAGATGAGGCGTTTCAACCCTTGTCCCATTTTATATGTGGGTTTCGCCCCCGATATTTTCTTTTAGGCGGACCTCGCCCCCCATTGTCTCTTCAAAGCGGGCCTCGCCCTCATATCTGGCTTGTCGGGTGCTCCATTGTTTAGAGGCTTCAACACCTTACTACATCTTGTTCCAATGTCTTCTAATATGTTGGTCCATTTTTCAGCTCTCGTTGATGTTTGAAATTCTAATTATGCAGTAGGCGTCACCTCAAACTCTTACGTCTTGGTGGGCCTCGCCCCCCAGTTGCTACATTCAGATGAGCCTCCCCCATGTCCGTCCTTTTTACAGACAGATGCTCCGTGTCCTGGAGGCTTTAACTGTTGACTTCAATTAAGTGTTCCTGCTCCATCTCTTAAAGGCTTCAACATTTGACTTCATCTAAGTATTCTTGCTCCGTTTCTTGAAGGCTTGTTTTATCCCAATTTCTTCCAAAAGACATGTTATATGTTTGTATGTATGTATGTATGTATGCATGTATAGATGTATGTATGCAACTGATCTCTAACTGATTGCCCATTCTCTGGTTTGCAGGAGGTCACGATGCTTTCCGGAAAGGTATCATCAGATTTTATCCTACTTATATCCAGATTGTCCCTCGAGGTTCCCCTAAATTATTGATTTTTCTATCCAAATTTCTTTCATCATGCAATGACTCTTTGTAAGTTTTAAAAAAATTTATTTTTCAAAATCATGTCTCTTTCCAAGGCATGAGCATTGTCTAAATTCAAACTTCATTTTTAACTAAGGTTTCACCTTTCGAATGCTTATCCCCGTGTGTGCGTGATTCTTTTACAAAGAATTGTGCTAAATCTGGATCAGTTTATGCTTGCTGATAAGCGGTAATATATCACTATTTACCACCACTTTTACTTGATAATTTGTTTAGTTACTCGAGTTTTGTGAATATTTTGATGTGTTTTTTGTGTGTTTTGCTGATAAATAAAGATTTAGGACTCAATGAAATTAACTCGGGGCTAAAATGATGAAAAATGAAAAAAAAAAGGAAAATAGAAATTCACTGCTACGCGTCGTGACATGTATGTCTTTATACGTCGCAACGCGCCTCTATTATGAAGCCTGCTGATATTACTGTGCACGAGTCGTGACATAGAGCACCTACGCGTCGCGATGCGCGTGTCTCCGCGAACACTTGTCATGATCTCACGAGAACGCATTTACACGATAACACGTTGCGACGCGCAAGTCATTTTGTGTCGCGACGCCGGTCTGGATTTTTTGCCTATAAATTGAATTCAACTTTATTTAGAATTTTCATACTTTTCTTAGCTTTCTTAATAAGAAACTGAGGATTGTATCTTGTTTGTATATATTAATAGTAATGTATTTTTATTTCTAGTAGTAATAATATTTTATTTATTTTATCTTTCTTTTATGTTTTGTATTTAATTTTCGCTGGGGAAGGGTGAAACATTAAATATGATAATCTAAGTTAATCTCACTTAATTTATAATATGGAAATTGTAATCAATAATTTGGATTTGAAGTTGATACCGCCTTAATGGTTGGTTTTATTTATTTGACATAATGTGACACCGACCGCCTATATGGTCGGTCTTTAGGTGACAGATGATTACCACCTATATGGCTCGTTTATGGATAAATAATAACACCGTTTTTATGGCTGGTTTGACTTAATTGGTTAACATTGACAAATTTTATATTATAATAAGTGAGATTCCTAGTTTTGAAATATTAAATGTGGATCTCCTAACCCCAGCATTTTATTTTTATTCTAGGGAAGTGATGAAGCATAATATTTACATGTTTAATAATTGATTTAATTATATTATGTGTGATACTTTGGCTTGTTTATTGAGTCTTAGTCTTAATACTTCTTGTTAACTGGCCATTAATAAGATTGATTTGGTAAATTTAAAATGAACTTGGAAAAGAGATTTTAGGTTTCAGTCTTAGATTCAATAGCTCACATCTCATATTAGGGTAGATATCCTTTAGGTAGATTTCCTTACGGGATAGACATAAACATCGGGCGGGGGTAACCACAATTAGAACTTAATCTTAATGAATTTAGGTAACTTGGTTAACATAGGAATATAGTTAATTGGGTTATTCTAGGTGTTTGCATCTGACCATCGACAGAGGCTTTTGCATATCTTCGTGTTCCAGGTTAGCAAACTAATTTACTACACGTGTATAAGAGAATCAATTCATCACTAGAATAATATTGTGTGGAATCATAACCCTAGATATTTATTTTCTTTATTATTAATTTCCTTTGTTTTATTTTATTTTTTTTAATTAATTAGCAAATCCACATTCAACCAACCAATCAGCAATCATTCATTCTTATCTTAATTAGATACATGTAACTAAATAGTATCAATAATTAATAACAACAGTAGAGATTAAGTCCTCGTTGGATCGATATTTTTATACTACTTGAGGGATACGTGCGCTTGCGTTACGTGTGTGTTTACCACCGATTAAGTTTTTGGCGCCGTTGTCGGGGACTTATTTTTCTTGCGTTATTAATTTTGAAGCTATTTTGTTTACTTGTATCTAATTTTCTTTAATTTTATCTGTAATTTTATTTCTTGCTTTTATTTTTCAGGTGGTTGAAATGGATCACTATTGGGCGATGGAAAAATTACGAGCTTTATGAGGTGAAGATACACCTGATATTAGTGAGAAGCAGTTCAGTTTTCTGAGGCCTGTTGTTCAGCCCAATTATTACGGGATGTCAAAGACTAGCAATACAACATTTGCTCAACAGAACGCAATAGGAAGATGTGAGACATGTGATGGTAACCTCCCGAGCGATCAATGTATATACCTCTACAATTCAGGGTGGCAGAATTATCACTAACAAACACGCATTCTCGATCTTATCCACCATCAACGTATGATCTTTCTCAAGAAACATTAACACCAGAGGAAAAACATATGATATAAGAAACAGTAGACATGCTTAAGAAAAGAAATGAATGGTTGGATGACATACTTGAGAAGCAAACAGCAACTATACAAGGACTGACAGATCAAGTGAGACAATTAACAGAACACTAGAGCTACATACCTCACGAAACATCTTCAGATGACACTGACGAAGCCTTCGAATCTGAGGTATCAGTTCAGGAGCCCGAACAAGCAGAATCTCAATTTGATCTTGATTATTCATCAAACTCTGAGGAGGAACAAGAAGCAGAGCTGTCTGTATCAACTACACACAAATGAGGATGAAACTTTGTATCCTCAAAATGAAGATCTTGGAGCATGCATTGCACTGATGTTTGAAGAAGAGCTACCTGAACCATTCATACCAACCACAGAGGATAAAAATCTACAATCAGACATATCTTTACATCCTCAGGTTGACACATATGGAGCATGCAGTTCACAGATGACAGATGAAGAGCTGAACAAAGAAATCCTAAAATACATCTGTGAAGAAAAGGTGGAGCAAGAAGCAAAACAAATGGATGAGCAAATGTCTGACCATATTGAAGATCCCATGCATTCAGGAGAAACATCACTTTTTTAGGGAGTACAAATCAAAGACACCGCCCAAAAGCTTGACAGAATGGAACTCCCATTCAAAGTCAAGAACTATACGAGACCTCCTGATTTTCTTTCTTTTCTTTCAGGAACCACTGGAGCGACAAAGTTTAAAAAGGTGGCACAAGTAATAAATGAGATAAAATTCGTTTTGCCACTTTACCATTGGAAGAGGCCCTTCAAAAGCAACGCTCATGAGATTGTCTCTAATCGGACATCCAAAACCACGCTGAAACCTCATTGACAGATGGATTTCAGTAACGTCTGCTGAAGATGAAAAATTTAGCACTGGCAAGGAGGTAACCCATGCAATTTTTATTATTGCAATTTATGTTTTATTTTGTATATACATGTAGAGTTTTAATTTTGTGTGATATTTTTAGGGAAAAATATAACGAAGCATTTAAGGCAGAGCAAGATAGGAGGAATGGTGTTTGGCAATCACAAAGATGAAATTTAATTCATTAGTGATGGCTGAGTAAGGAATGGATTCTTGAGACGCATTCTAATGGATTTATATACCATCGAGTGGCGTATTGCGTACCCAATTCTGTTACCTTAAATAATTGCTTTCATTTGTTTTTCGATTGTGATTTCCTTAATTTTCACCGACAGGATCCAAATTTTTGACTTTCACGATATATTTTACTGTTTAGTTGATAATTGTCATTTGGCAGGTACTAGTGCTATTATTACTCACCCTTTTTCAAGATCTATAAATTCAGCTCATTATTGCACTCTTGAAGACATCCAGATTTGAGAAAGAAAAACATAAAAAAATGGAAGCAACTTCAAGAAGATGAGTTGTTAACATCTGTGTATTTTGCGGTACTAGTGTTGGTTCTAAACCAGAATTCGTTGCGACAGCACATGAATTGGGTAGAGTCATAGCTGAAAGGAATATGCATTTAGTATATGGTGGTGGCAATCTTGGCCTAATGAGGTACGTTTCAAGGGCCGTACAGGAATGGGGTAGTCAAGTTCTGGGAATCATCCCAAAACCTTTGACAGATGTGAATCTTATAGGACCATCAAACAGAGATGAATGCATTGTGCCAGGTATGTCTGAACGACTTGTGGAAATGATTAACCGTGCTGATGCTTTTATTGATTTGCTAGGTGGCTTGGGCACGATGGAGGAAATTTTTATAGTGCTATCTTGGGCAAACTTGAACATACACCATAATCCAATTGGACTGTTTAATGTTGATGGATTTTATGACTTTCTTTGTGTGTTTTCTTGATGATGCTCGGAGAAATGGGTTCGTGTCAAAATCAGTAAAATATATCTTTTTCACTGCAAGAACTGACCATGATTTAATTGACCAACTTTTAGCATTTGAACCAAAAATTGACCCTATCCTTTCCAAGATTAACTGTTCCGAAAATGATCATGGTAAGAAGCGTCAGATAAATCTGGATCTTAACCTTTAATTCTATTTTAGATGTAGAATTCCAGCTAACCAGGTACTATCTTCTAAACTCTTCGTCTACTTTCTAGACATTGGGGAAAATGTCTCAATTAGGTTTGGGGGAGGGGAATAATGATTAGTATCTTTTTTTTTCCGTGGTGTTGTTTTTGCTTCGTTTTTAGTCAAAAACTTAAAAAAATTTAATTTTTTTTAGAAAATAAAAAATATGTTGTGCTTTTATGTTTTTAATTTGACTAACCAAGTGAAATTGGTGTAAGATAGCTGTGTAAGGAATTTCTACTCTTGAGACGTATCTCAACCTATTTCGTAACAATTAATTTTTGTTTATTTCCTTTTGAATTATTTAATTTGTGAATTCTCCATAATACTGACAAAATTGGATCTTTATATGCTCAGTTGACAGTATTATCAACACGTATAGTAACATACGGTAATGAGTTGTAAGTGAAAAGTTTGTAATATTCAGTGCTCTAGTTTAATTGGAGGAAGCATCTAAAAAAGCGATGGAATAAAATAAAAAAATATTGTGTATATTAATAAAAAAATTCTTAGATCCAAGTAATTAAGTCCGTATGGGTGTTTTAACTCATAGTGCCCTAAAACCAACTGGTTTGGGAGTCACTGGCCCAAAGCTCGCTACATGGATTAAAGATGTTAATAAAAAAAAGATATCTGAAATCCGAGTAATTAAGTATGTAAGGGAGTCTTAACACCTAGTGCTCTAAAGCCAACTAGTTTGGGAGTCACTGACCCAAAGCTCGCTACATGGATTGAAGATGTTATAAAAAAAAGGCTCCATTGTTAAAAAGGTGTGAATTCTGATATAACTTTAGGACAAAAATATTACTCTTTTTTCAACTACACTTATGAATATTGTGGGCACAATGAGTTGATTAATACCTTGTTGGTTGTGTATATGAAGAATGGTAAAAATAATCGGAGAATTTACTTATTTGGTAATTTAGAAAGAAAGAAAACAACTATTAACTTGGATAAGAGTTTCACTTGTTTAGTCACTAACTTGTTTGATTTTTTGCTTTTGTGTGCATTTGACATTTGTGGGTATTGTTGCTGTAAGCCCTCACGAGACTACAACTCATCCAATAGGGACACCTAGGGGTTTAAAGGCTTGTTGCATACACTAAATGCAATCGTGATCTCTAAGAAAGTGGCTTATTTTAATTTTATTTTAAAGTTGTATATTGTATTGTTGTTTTGCTCAAGGACTAGCAAAATATTAGGCTTGGGGGTGTGATAAGCGGTGAATATATCACTATTTACCATCCACTTTACTCGATAATTTGTTTAGTTACTCACGTTTTGTGAACGTTTTGATGTGTTTTTGTGTGTTTTGCAGATAAATAAAGATTTAGGACTCAATGAAATCAACTCGGGGCTAAAACGATGAAAAACAGACAAAGGGGGAAAAATGGAAATTCACTGCTACGTGTCGCGACGCGCATGTCTTTATGCGTCGTGACACGCCTCTATTATGAAGCATGTCAACATTTACTATGCACACGTCACAACGTAGAGCACCTACGCGTCGTGATGTACGGCGCTCCGTGGACATGTGTCATGATTTTACGAGAACGTGTTTACATGTCAACGCGTCGCGACGCAAAAGTCATCCTGTGTCGCGACGCCGGTCCTGATTTTTTGCCTATAAATTGAATTCGATTTCATTTAGAATTTTCATACTTTCCTTAAGGTTCTAATAAGGATCTAAGGACTGTATCTTATTTGTTTAAGTTTTTGTAATTTAAATTATGCATTTTTATTTTTAATAGTAGTAGTAGTTTATTTACTTTTTATTTCTTTTATGTTTAGTAGTTAATTTTCCACTGGGAGAAGGGTGAAACTTTTATTATTATAATTTAGATTAATCTCCCTTAAATTATAATATATAAATTATCTTAAAACCTGACTTAATTGGATACCGCCTTTATGGTCGGTTGAACTTAATTAAATTGATTTTAACCTGAAAAAACTGGATACCGCCTTTATGGTCGGTGGGTATTAATTCAAAATCTGACTTAATTAGGATACCGCCTATATGGTTGGTTGGTAATATCATGTAAATTTATATATTATAATAAGAGAGATTTCTAAATTATAAATAGTAAAGGTGGTTCCCCTAACCCCCAACATTTTATTTTTATTTTAGGGAAGTGGTGAAGCATAATATTCTCATGCTTAATAATTGATTTAATTATATTATGTTCAATACTTTAGTTTGTTTATTGAATCTTAAGCTTAATGCTTCTTGTTGCTTGATCACCAATAAGATTGATATGGTAAACTTAAAATGAACTTGGAAAATGAATTTTAGGTTTCAGCCTTAGATTCAATAGCTCACGATCTCACCTTAGGGCATGGTGACCCTTAGGTAGATTTCCTTCCAGGATAGACATATACATGTCGGAAGGGGGTAGCCACAATTGCAACTTGAACTTAATTAATTCAGGTAACTTGGTTAACATATACATATGATTAATTGGGTTATACTGGGTGTTTGCATCTGACCATCAGAAGAGACTTTTGCATATCTTCGTGTTCCAGGTTAACAGACTAATTTATTACACATGTAGAAGAGAATCAATTCATCATTAGAATAATATTGTGTAGAATCACAACCCTATATATTTGTGTCTTTTGTTTATTTTCCTTAGTATTTTCTTTTGTGTTTTTATTTATTTAGCAAAACCATATTCAACCAACCAATCAAGCAATCATTCAATTCTCCCTTTAATTAGATGCCTGTAAATAAATAGTATCAATAATTAATCACAACAGTAGGAATTAAGTCCTTATGAGATCGATATTTTTATACTACTTGAACTGTACATGCACTTGCGTTACGTGTGTGATTTCACCGATCACTTGCGCTAAGTGTATACTAGTACTAGCACTTTAGATCATTTCATTTTTTCCTTGGTCAAGGTGATCTAACACATAATTAGGGATCAATAAGATTTCATGATATTTCGAATTTTTATTTTATGTAGGGTTCATCTTTGGCTTTCTTAAGTCGTCAAATTTCCTTTTGAAGCAAAAATTACACATTCGTGCTGCGAGCCCCTAGTTACTCAACAATTTCACCAACTCAAGTTCCTTTGCATACTCAATATTCAAATTATCGTTTGATGTAAAAGTAGTCGTAGGGTTCATGATACTTCTGGTTACTAAACACTTTGAATACTAGAATAGATTTATTGGGATTCGCCTTTTTTTTTTCTTTTTTCCTCTCTCTTTTTCCTCTTTTCATTTTTTCCATTTTTCTTCTTTTTTCCCCTTTTTCTCTTTCTTTTTCGTCTGTTTCTTTTATCTTTTTCTTTATTTTTATTTGTGTATTTTCCTTAATCTAGTCTCGCCTTAGTTTTAGCTTTGGAAACGAGGTCAAATGAATATCAAGTGCTTCGACCGTTTCTACAAGTTGTGCCAGCATAAATTCTTTCTAAGTGTATTTTACAATTCTAAGTTTAGGCTTTAGTGCGCAATATTTATGGATAGCATTCTGCCAGTGATTCCAAAGTTGAAACTTCTTTCAAAATTCAGACATACTATTTCGTATCCAAATATGGGAAATTATGCAAAACCAAATTTATTTAAAAAATAGTATTTAAATGACGAAAAGTAAAGATGAAAATGCGATGGCCTGGGACCCAACTGCGCGGCCAGGGTTTCTTCAGGGTTTGGAATTTCGCTAGCATTGATCAGGTTTTAGATCTCATGTCTGAGGCGAAGGCAATTGTCGGTGTTATGGCCCTTCTCCTGGTGGAAGTGACAGTCTTGATTCAGGTCTATATGGCGGGGGATTGGGTTTGGTATTGGTCTAGGCTCTAAGGGATTTAGTAGGCCTTGCTTCTCAAGCTTAGCTAAAATTTTGGACATTGACCTTCCTAAGTTGGAAAAACGTCACTTCTCGATAGTGTTTACTTCCGCTACTTCATTTAATGCTCCTCCTCCATTATTCTTCCTATATTGCCTTGGCTATAGAGCTTCTTGTTCTTCACTTCTTCTTCCTCTCTGTCCATGACAGTCTCCTTCGACTATCAAAAGTCCGAAATCATGGAGGTCATCCTCATCAACTTGTCATAGATGGAGGGCTTGGGCTCATTGATGATCATTTTGATTTGATCTTTTTCTGAGGGTCTTGCCTGCATCTTTAGAAGTTGGCCTCTCTAGCAGTCCATATACTCATTAAGCTCTCGTCTGACTTTTATTTGGTGTTATCTAAGTCACGGAGTGACATATATATCTCCATGTCTGTGATGTACTGACTATGGAAAGCTTCGGATATGTCTTTCCAATCATCATTTATATTTTTTCCAAACTATGGTACCATACCATGAATGCTCCTTCCAATAACATCCTTAAAATTTTCAAAACTTGATGTTCAGATAGCCTAGTTGTACTCATCAAAGATACATATGGTCAGATATGCACTTTTGGGTCTCCATTCCTATTAAACTTCGTCATTTAAGGCTCATAAAATGCCACGGCAGTATAATCTAGGAGGTCTTCATGTTTACCCTTCATCATATAAGTAACTGACTATATTCGTTCTAACTTTATAGCTCGACCTCGATTTGGGTCTTGGTTATTTTTCCTACGGCATATTCCATCATGTCTTCTTTATTATCCACAGCAGGGTGTTCTCTTTGACTTTATCCTCGGGCTCCTCACACCTCTTTCCACTAATCTCAACCCTCGTTACTTGAGGTGCATTATAATTGGCCATGGCATTGATTAGGGTTTGCAGTTGTTCTGCCTTCTTATTTACGATGGCTTCTAGTTGGTCGACTCAAGAACCTTCTTCATCTACCATTTATGTGTTGCTTAGGATCTTCTTCTTTACTAGTCTTCCTTTCTCTCTAACTCAACGCTCCACTATGATGGCTTTATTCACAAAGTGTTAGTATGATGCATGTATGCATATATACATGTGATTCATGAAATGTAAGGTTAGTTCACGCGTTATACATCCTTTCAACCTTATCTCTCCCACATACGTGGGAAGTCCATAATTTCCATAGTTATGTCTTAGCTCGTGCACCAACAAGGGGTACACATATTCATTCTCTCATATGCTAAAGTAAACATGGGCTACCTCGGTTATGGTCCATCATTGAAAGATAAAGGATGATCATTTATAAAATGTCTAAGCCTACTACGGAGATCATGCCATTGTTTAAAAAATGACGAATTATACCCTTAGTAATCATGGTTATTGGGATTGGTCAGGAAATATTTAGGAATGTCCAAATGAGGCAAAAAATAAGGCATAGATTTCCTAAATGATAGTCAGTGTGAGTATTGGACTCATACCTTGGCATATTTGGATTATAAATAAATATTCTAATTCCAAGCGGGTTTTCATACATGATGGCCCATTGACATTTCAACGCATTCAAACAAATTAGCATAAAACATGAACTTGTTTCAGTGAAAAGGCCCTACAAGTACCTTGTCCCACGATAAAGAGATTGAATTATTTCAAATAGCTAGGGCCCAATCACAAGCAATAGGGAGGCTCTTATAGGATAATAAACTATAGGCTTTTATATGGGCTCATAGGGGTATGGCTGAAGCTCTTATCAGCGAAGGGTTGCCCATAACTAGGTCTCCCCTCTCAAGGGTTCAATCGACCAAGTGGACGCACCTTTTTTATACTAAAGGGTACGTGCTAATACGTGATGATTATCATTACATACCAATCTACTGCTTTGAGTGAAACCGATTTCTTGATATATGACGCCATCATGGTTTGAAAGGTATGCAAAAATAATGAAAATGTGGTTAATCTCAGTCTTACCAAATATAGTACAATGCATTTTTTAGGGCTAATTCTCTATCCCCAATGGAGTTTCCATTTATGAGAGGGAAGCGGAATTTCCTGGTATACCTATGATATCAGTGACTGTAACATTATTGAGCTCGTAGCTCGTAGAGAGTATGAATAGTCTCACATGGGACATAACTGAAGAATAATGCAGTCACCACTTAGTATAAGACACTGAAAAGGATTTAAGGAAGCACTACACCCCTCGAAAGGTCCGACCTTAAACCTGTTTGGGTTTGAAATGATTCCTTATTCATGCCAGTATAATACCAAGGTTCAAAAGATGATCCATATGTTGGACAATTATGACCCATAGCGTCACTATTTGTACAGATCATGGTGTTATTGTACAAATTAACTATGTGACAAAGGAGATTACACTCTTATCATTTGTGATTAGATCACCTAGATGTATAAATGATAGGAGGTTCTTTTGATTTGTTCCTGGACGGAGAATGATATGAGACAGTATCAGTCCACGAAGGATAAATCATTAAATATCCCTAGTCAGAGTATTATCGAGATTGGACATCGATAAATACGTAAAAGACTAGTATTACACTTGTGCGCGTTGTGATGGCACAACTGGATAGTTCTCATATATTTGGGTATAGGATACTCATGCAAGTGTAATAGGAGGTTGTGTTTTACCGCTGGTACGGGAAACAGCTTCGCTCTGGATAGACCCCCTCGGAATTCTATTGGTAGTATGATTATGTGTCTATGGAAGTCCGAAATCAGGGTAGGTGTATTTGGTCTTAACCTGAGACTTGCACCGCTAATACTTGCGACAATCAATATACTTTGGTTGCGGTGTCCAGGGCTTTAACAGGTTCTGTGTATGCCAATGCTGGGTATATTGAGAATCGTAGTGTGTTGGGTGTGATGTCAAGACGGAAGTGTCACTCCAGTCATATGGAGATGATGGTCACGTAGGATACGGTACTGGTTCTCTTAAGTACTGCAGTCATCGGGATAATATGACTAGGTCATAGTTATCCGATATAGAGACTAGTTACCAGACATCCGACATGTACTTCGTACGGGGCAGACACAATTCCAGCCCCAGTCATAGTTATCCGATATAGAGACTAGTTACCAGACATCTTGTGAATCGGAGTAAACGTAGTACTAGGTACTTACGTGTTCAGATAATCCGACGACCCAATTTAATGCTAACATATCTGGGGATCTCATGGGTCGCTTCCCGAAGATTCACCGATGACGTACGACTCGCACTTTAATTAATCTGGGATTAATTTAATGAGAGAGAAAATTAATCTGGGATTAATTGCGGAGATATTTTATCTGGGATAAAATATCAATTAAAGAGAGAGAATGATTAATTTGGAATTAATCGGTAAAATAATATATTTGATATATTTAACGAAATTGGATTTCGACTCGGAATTAAAATTAGATTTTAATTCGGGCGAACGAGTTAATTTAGAATTAATTCATTAGCGACATGAATAGTGATTTCGCTAAGCGTAATCATTTAATTGCGTCGCAACGGAAAATTCGTTAATTTGGAATTAGCGAACCCTAGCCCGGGATTGTTTGCGAGCGCATAAGCATTTCGAATTCGAATGCGGCACGCAAGTCAAATCAAGCGTCAAATCATTAGTCACATCAATCGTCAAATCACAGGTCACTTTGAGTGATGTGACAAGTTGACAATTGATTGATGTGAGTTGATATTGATTGATTGACAAGCATTTAATGCTTGACCTTTTTGAATTAAAAATGGTAAATGGTTTATTAATTTTGGAAATTATAAAACCCATTTAAATTTTTTTTTATTTCTCTCTCTCTCTCCTTTTCGGTCTTCATGTTTTGGAGCCAAAACTTCTTCTTCTCTCTCACGCCTCTTCTCCTCTATTTTCTGGTTTGCCCGAGCAACAATGGAGAAGCAAATGTATTTTTTGCAAGATCTAAGTGCTAGCACACCATATGAGGCATACCAAGGTGATAGGGCAGTGAGTTCGTGAGCATGGAAGTTTGTCACAAAGCTTGGAGCTTCAAAGGACATCCATGGCCGATTCTTGGAGGAGGAAGACAAGCCACTGCTGAGCAGTCCCCACACCGAGCAGCCCACTGCCGAGCTTGGAGAAGGTAGAAAGTTAAAGTTCGTTTTTGTTCTTCGTAGCATCTCTACCGATCATTGTGAGTTATTCCGCACCTCCTATGATTGTATTTACACTTGTTTCACGCTTGATAAATGATCTTGGGAAGCTTAGAGTAGACCAACAATGGTATCTTGAGCCTTTGAAAGCATGAAATTGATTTTAGGGTTAAAATTGGGCAAAACGAATTTGGGCATGATTTAATGAAATTGGATGAATTAGTATGCTTAAATGTTTTTGAATTGATTATTGATTGGATCAATTTGATGAAAAAGTGTTTGGAACAATTTTCCCCAATTTTGGTGTGTTGGCCGAAAATAGAGAACCCTTAATTGTCTTGGATTTTTTTTTTGATTCATTGGATGACTTGAAAACAATTCAGGATGTTGATTTAATGTTAATTTGGATTCAATTGGATTGGATATAAAATTGGACATGAAAATCCTCATTGGCCGAGACTTTGAGCATGAATAATTGGGTTTGATTTTTGTCAAATTATGTTGGACATGATTCAATGATGATAAGCATGATTAATTAGACAAATTTGGTGTTTTGGAAATATTGATTTGGGTAATTAATAATGCTATACACTTTAGGTAATTTAATTGAGAAATTTGAAATTTTTTGAATTAAATTAGTTGGGCTTAAAATTGGATTTGGGCTTGTTACGTTGTTATTGGGCTTATTGGGCTTTGTTGTACAAAGTTGGGTTTAGGCAAAGTTGGTTGGATCCAATTAGGCCCAAAACCGCCTCCATAAAGCCCAAATGCGACTTAATGAACCTTTAAAGTTTAATTGGGCCTAATGGGACTAAATTGATTTCTGGGTTTATGGGGTAACTCCCGGATTGGATTTTGGATATTCGGTTTGATCCGAGTTGACCAAAAGTCCACGCCTCAAGAAATTAATTAAAAGCCCATTGGACTTTAATTGAATTGACATTGGACGTTTATCGGCCTTTGAGACCCGTAGCGATTAAATTTGGAATTTAAGTCGTAAAGGTTCATAATTAAAGTGTAGTATTTAATTTGGAATTAAATAGTGAATTAGAATTGAATGCATATTAAATTGGATTTAATGATGTAGTTTAATTTAATTCGAGAATTCGTACTTTGAGTAATTATTCGCAAAACGAGTTTGACTCGAGCAAAATCAAATCGTTGTTTGAACATTGGATGGTTACTAATTATCAGATTAATTAATTTGATTAGATTGATTGATAACATGTTTTTGTGAATACATGGTTGCGATGTATGAATAATGTATATCGGATGGATATTAGATGGGTGGGATAATTTTAGAAATTGTTGTAATAAATTTGATTTATTAATTGGACCTGCGAGTCCAGCCTTATACCTCTCATTCTTTGTATTCTCTTCTCACCTATTCCCCTCAATGTAAATGAGGTTTCTTTAGAAGTGTAGTGTAACGGGTAGAAGTAATACATGTGCTAGCTGGAGAGAGAAAATGAGAGATTTGATCTAGGATCAATGTGTAAAGTATCCATCCGCATATCATTATTATTTTTCATATGCGCTTTATTATGTGTTTAGAATGCATGTTTAAGGGTGTATGATGATGAGACCTTAACAAAGATAATAAATTGGTTGCCAATTTGCAAACGAAAAACCCTCAAACAATATTAAGCGTTTTTCCTTCCATTGAATGATTCTCACTCAAGATCCGAGACTGGCATTGGCTTGTTGGCCAAAGTCAAGGCCTTTGTCCGTCAAGGATGTGTTTGAATCACGAAGGCTTTGTTCTATATTGGTGTCTTGTCCAAGTTGTGGTTTGTTGGCCAAAGTCAAGACCACTTCTTGTCCATCGACATTGATTACGAAGCTTTCCATGGTCAATGGGTCACGCTTAACTGGGATCACTAAGTTTTTTGTGCCAAAGCCAAGGCTTAGTTGATTCAGAGGAAAAAGGTTAGGCAATATATTGGATATATTGGCATATATGAGATATATGTTTCGGACTTAGATGTCCCCCTACCGGATCTAGGAATTGGATTGGATTTAATTGATCTTAGAGATCTACCTAGTTAATTATCATACAATTTGTTGGCCAAAGTCAAGATTGTGTGATATTTAACGGGATCCTAGCCCACTAGGAAACGCGGTTTCCCGAGTACTCGACAGAGAGTTAGAGGCTCGCCGAAAAATAGTGGGAGGCAAGAATTGAATTTGCAATACTCGTTAATTACTTGCCATACGCGCTCATTCAAATATCATTCGTCATATAAATTAATATATTAGTTGGACTAATATTTAATTGTTGTTTTAATTAAAGCAGTTGGACTATATTGTAGTTAATTATATAATTGGATTATAGTAATCAATATATTTGAATTAATTAATTTCAATTTACAGTTGATTTTATAATTGTATTATAGTAATCAATGTAATTGAGGTTAATTAATTTAAATTATATTTGATTATATAGTTGGACTATAATAATCATTATAATAAATAGTATCACAAATCGTTGATTAAATAGTTGGACTATTAGAATCAAAATAAATGAAAGATTAGTGTTTAAAAATAATCCTGGGTGAAAATGTATTTAAACGACTATAATTTTCAAATTGGGAATTATTTCAGGATGGTTCTGGAAAAATAATAAGTTATTTTATTTGATAAAATAATATATTAAGCCTAAGCCCGGAGTTAAGCAAATAGTAGAGCATAATCTTTGGAAGATTTATGTAATGATAACTTAAGTGCTTAATCCATTAAGCTTGTCACAGTAGACTCATTAATTTCTGAATCAGAACTAAGGATTAGATCCTTAAAAGTATGATGACGAAATTGAAGGATATTCATAAATCTATGTTTAGATTTTAGAAGTACTAAAATTGCAATTGATAACTCTGGGAGAGTTAATGACTATTCTCAAGGAGATAAAAGTCAAACTTTGCAATTAGGCAAGTAGCGCTAGTCGCACCTTACTTCGATATTCTAGAAACCCGAGGCTTGGCCAAAGGCTACTGGAATGTTGAAAAGGGCAAAGGCAAAATCATTATAATCTTCTAGGAAGATAAATGACATATCCCAAATGTCTGCCTTAAATGTGGCAAACGGGATCACGGAAGCGTGACTGTCGTTTGGACAAAGCAGATATGAAAGAATTGAAGACGAGCAAGGCTCTGACTTCAAATATGTTTGTCAACATTATGTTCACTACTAGTATTAAAATTATATTTTAAATACTTAGTGTGATACATAAATATATGTATTGATGTTCAGAATCTGTTTTGAACAGGATACTGACTTCAATAGAGATTTATTTGCGAATTGAAAATGGGACGAAAGTCGCTGTTTTAACCGCAGGTACCTAAGTTTAGAAACTACCTTCGGGTGTGTACTTAAATTAGGAAACTGTTATAATGTAACTAGTTTGACTAGATACATTATCTTTATATCAGTGTTTGACCCGCTGCGGGTGAACCTTTATATTCTAGAATACTAAAGTGTTTTGTTTTATAAAGATGATATTAAGATAAACACATTTGATGTGAATAACAGAATTTATATTTTGAATATAGATAAATCTCAAAATATAACATGACAAACAAATAGCTCAACTGATTCGATCAGATGAAACTAATTGTGGCATTATTGTCTGGGACACAACTAAACAAGAATCGTATATCCACACTTTCGAAGAGTGGGTACTAGGACTGATTTGATTCTATTCAAATAAAGTCTACGAATATAGTTTATTGGGCAAAGTGCTTAAAACATTATTTACTTGGTAAAAGTGTAAATGCAACCGATCTGTTAGCCCTAGTTCATAGTGAAGCAAGTGGGCCCATGTCTAGCTAGGCTGGAAGTGGATATTAATATTTCGTGACCTATACGGATGTGGCATCGCGTTAAGGTTATGTGTTTCTTTTGAAGAACACAAATCGGAAACCTTTAGAGTTTCGACACGAAATAGACAAACAGGTCGGCTATAGTATTATACCGATAAGGTAAGACTGTAATGGAAAATACTTAAGCAATAAGTGTCTAATATAATTGAAAGAGTATAGTATTCTTTCAATGAGGACTCCTCCCGGAACACGTCAAGTGATGATGTGTCCGAACCGAGTAACCGAATTTTGTTAGACATGATAAGGTTAATCAAGAGTCGCTCTGAGCTACCATTTCTTCAACGGATAAGCTTTAAACAGTGCAATAACTTATTTTGAATAAGGTTCCATAAAAATTTGTTTGACAGATATCATATTAGATATGTACAGGAAAGAAACCAGGTTTCTCATTCCTGAATATTTGGGTATGCTAGGCATACGTTTGGATGATACCAAACTAGAACCCAAATTGGATAAGTGCCAATTGTCGGTAATCATAGGGATACCAAAGTATTGTACTTATACAACTCACTTGAGAACAATGTAATTGTTGCTCACCATGCGGTTTTCCTAAGAGGAATACCGATATGCAGTGGTAAGTGGGACGATAGTAAAACTCGATGAAAATCGGAGTAATACCATTCATGGCACCTATTCTTAATGAAACATAAATAGTTCGTCAAGGATGAAACTATTACCAATAATCTTCGAATACACAAGAACCGCGTATGTCGGGGAGATTCAGAAAATAACCTGGGGTATAGGTTTCTGATCTCACCTCATGAAGATGTCAATCTTATTGAGGTATACCAACTGACTACGTATGAGGAAGTGATACAAGGTATCGACTCCCTATTATGACAAAGTGTCATGAGTCCGAAATGGATTCCATGTATATCAACAAGTTTGGATACTAGTTGATGTACCGCAAGGCATTGTGCCTATTGGTACTGTATAAGTCTTCAAGGAAGACATACATAGATGGCAACATACCAACGTATAAAGCTAGGCTTTTAGCGGAAAGGTATCGTTATCAACATTGCGTTGATTATGATTCAACCTTTTAACTGTTGCCACGGTAAATCCATTTGGAGAATGCTTGCTAAAGCTGCATGTTTCATTTATGAAATATGACAGCTTAACGGGAAAATCGCTTTCCTGAAAAGGAAACCTTTTGGAGGATGTTTACAACATCCTGTCTATTTTTTCGTACCAAAACTAGCAAACAAGGTTTGCAAATTATTCGATCCATGTTTGGATTGAAGCAAGCGTAGGTTCTTGGAATTGTCGTTTTGATGTAATCATAATAGTTTATGATTTAATTCAAAACGAAATGATTCTTGTGTATATAAGAGGGTTAGTGGGAGCGCACTAACAGTGGCTGTCCTATAAAATAATGATAATATGTAATTTCTTGGAAATGATATTCCCATAATAATAATCGGTGAAAGCTTGGCTTTCGAGAAAACTCTCCGAGAAACAGTACATCGAAAAATGTACGTGACCTGGTGTCTCATACGCTTTGAGCATATGGATTCACAAACAGGCCAATCCAAGTGATAGGCACTGGATTGATGTTAAGAACATCCGTTAGTATCTTAGATAACTAAGGATGATGTCTTAGTCTATGGAGATGGAGAACTTGAAGTGACTGGGATCACTGTAGCAAGTTTCCTAAACCGATAAAAGATGACTATAAGTCGTAAACGGTACTATAAAGTTTGAATAACGGGACAGTAAGCTGGAAATCTTCCAAGCAAGATATTGTTACCGTATAAACAACAAATGCGGGTTATTGCTGCAGCTGAAGCGGCAATAGAAGCCTTCTGGGTCGATAAACAAATCTAATTGATTAGATATAATTCTGTTAGCAGCTGAGCTAGGCTCGAGCACAGGCTAAAGAATTAATGGTCTCATCAACGATCCAGATATATAATTCGATAATCATCTGATTCGTTCGGATCATACATCGTGGCGATGTGATGATCGAATAAATCGCATCAGACGATAATCATGCAAATCCGCTGACGAAAGCTTTTCTCAGCAGTTTGAGCCAATCGTACATAGTCCGGGTGTAAGACACTCGAGTGACTGGCTATAGGCCAAGTGGGAGATTGTTGGACAATTATGACCCATAACGTCACTATTTGTACAGATCATGGTGTTGTTGTACAAATTAACTATGTGACAAAGGAGATTCCACTCTTATCATTTGTGATTAGATCACCTAGATGTATAAATGATAAGAGGTCCCTAGGATTTGTTCCTGGACGGAGAATGATATGAGACAGTATCAGTCCACGAAGGATAAATCATTAAATATCCCTAGTCAGAGTATTATCGAGATTGGACATCGATAAATACGTAAAAGACTAGTATTACACTTGTGCGCGTTGTGAGGGCACAACGACATAGTTCTCATATATTTCGGTATAGGATACTCATGCAAGTGTAATAGGAGGTTGTGTTTTACCGATGGTACGGGAAACAGCTTCGCTCTGGATAGACCCCCTCGGAATTCCATTGGTAGTATGACTATGTGTCTATGGAAGTCCGAAATCAGGGTAGGTGTATTTGGTCTTAACCTGAGACTTGCACCGCTAATACTTGCGACAATCAATATACTTTGGTTGCGGTCGTCCAGGGCTTTAACAGGTTCTGTGTACGCCAATGCTGGGTATATTGAGAATCGTAGTGTGTTGGGTGTGATGTCAAGACGGAAGTGTCACTCCAGTCATATGAAGATGATGGTCACGTAGGATACGGTACTGGTTCTCTTAAGTACTGTAGTCAACGGGATAATATGACTAGGTCATAGTAATCCGATATAGAGACTAGTTACCAGACATCCGACATGTGCTTTGTACGGGGCAGACACAATTCCAGCCCCAGGCCTAGCACGTGATTATCCGATACTGGACAGAAATACGCAATACCACGTATACTACGCCTGATATAGATCGTTTATTCCTGTAAGCATGTTTCTGGAGAATTGGGTAGGCATGGCGCTTTGCTAGAAGCCAACATTGTCTTGTGAATTGGAGTAAACGTAGTACTAGGTACTTACGTGTTCGGATAGTCTGACGACCCGATTTACTGCCAACATATCCGGGGATCTCATGGGTCACTTCCCAAAGATTCACCGATAACGTATGGCTCACACTTTAATTAATCTGGGATTAATTTAATGAGAGAGAAAATTAATCTGGGATTAATTGCGGAGATATTTTATCTGGGATAAAATATCAATTAAAGAGATAGAACGGTTAATTTGGAATTATTCGGTAAAATAATATATTTGATATATTTAACGAAATTTGATTTCGACACGGAATTAAAATTAGATTTTAATTCGGGCGAACGAGTTAATTTAGAATTAATTCGTTAGCGACGTGAATAGTGATTTCGCTAGGCGTAATCATTTAATTGCGTCGCAACGGAAAATTCGTTAATTTGGAATTAGCAAACCCGAGCCTGGGATTGTTTGCGAGCGCATTCGCATTTCGAATTCGAATGCGACACGCAAGTCAAATCAAGCGTCAAATCATTAGTCACATCAAGCGTCAAATCACATGTCACTTTGAGTGATGTGACAAGTTGACAATTGATTGATGTGAGTTGATGTTGATTGATTGACAAGCATTTAATGCTTGACTTTTTGGAATTAAAAATGGTAAATGGTTTATTAATTTGGAAATTATAAAACCCATTTACATTTTTTTTATTTCTCTCTCTCTCTCTTTTTCGGTCTTCATGTTTTGGAGCCAAAACTTCTTCTTCTCTCTCACGCCTCTTCTCCTCTATTTTCTGGTTTGACCGAGCAACAATGGAGAAGCAAATGATTTTGTTGCAAGATCTAAGTGCTAGCACACCATAGGAGGCATACCAAGGTGATAGGGCAGTGAGTTCGTGAGCATGGAAGTTTGTCACAAAGCTTGGAGCTTCAAAGGACATCCACGGTCGATTCTTGGAGGAGGAAGACAAGCCACTGCCGAGCAGTCCCCACACCGAGAAGCCCACTGCCGAGCTTGGAGAAGGCAGAATGTTGAAGTTCGTTTTTGTTCTTCGGAGCATCTCTACCGATCATTGTGAGTTATTCCGCACCTCCTATGATTGTATTTACACTTGTTTCATGCTTGATAAATGATCTTGGGAAGCTTAGAGTACACCAACACCATATGTCTTATAATGTATAAATCACACATTAGCAGTTTATATCATGCACAGTGAAAACATCCATGAAAGCCTTAAACAAAACAGAATTATTAATAAACAGAATGAACTCTGCCAGATATTTATGGGATCTGATCGGATATATATTATCTATGAATGTCTGACCGGACATAAGTGATGTCTGGTCGGAATTTCCACGTGATCCAGAAAGTCAGAAATATAGAATTATATCCATATTACAGTCATAACAACATCAGAAAAGGTTAGCTCACAGGCGAAACAATAAATCCGTAATTAAACAATCAAAGAAAATGAAAACAAAAGAATAAAAATAGATAAAACTCATACATGTTTTTTCTTGTTGTATATGGAGTTGTATCCCGGGTGTAAACCATATTATTGTCCATTCGATATCGACTATGGAATATAGTCTAGGTTTCTATCCTATCTACAACTGAACACGACAGCAGAATGTAGCAAATTAGGTGGCCAGATTTTCTGTGTGAGAAGTGTTTGTCCGACCGGACATTAGGGAGGATGTCCGACCAGATTTATGGTGCCAAGAAACTGGAAAACAAATGGGAAGTTTAGGGTTATGTGACCCTCAGGTCGTACCTTTAGCGTAGGTTAGTTACTAGATCACTTACTGGAGTTTGGAAATATAGGGTTACTCATTGGTGTTTAATGTTCTTCAAAGAATCGGTCCAAAGTATCTAGTTGTCCCC
Organism: Zanthoxylum bungeanum; assembly: GCA_019454045.1. Lineage (NCBI taxonomy): Eukaryota > Viridiplantae > Streptophyta > Magnoliopsida > Sapindales > Rutaceae > Zanthoxylum > Zanthoxylum bungeanum. The sequence goes on along the minus strand of SKCR01045731.1, from coordinate 8,814 downwards.
CGTTTCTTGAACATAGGTTTCCTTTTGTAGCGTGTTAGTGTTTGGTTAATAGGGGAAGAGATCTTGTGATTCTGTAAAACGCAAAACATAATACATATCCGGCCTGACTTGTAAATTATATGGTCGGACATGGTTGTTTATATCCGACTGGACTTAGATGGCATCTGGTTAGATTTCTGGCTTTTGGTATTTTTGGGGCTCACCTTGCAATTTTTTTCAAACATTTCAAGTGCATTCCCATAAGAGACCCAACTACACATAAACATGCGATGTCTACACTTAGCTTAATTAGTGAGGATTTCTAAATCCATTTGGTGAGACATTATTTGCTTGAGATGAAAAGTTTGAGCCTTGTATAGAGATATAAAACAAAAAGAGTTTTGACTCATTGAAGATGGAGTGCTAAAACCCATTAAGTGAGGCATGATATTAACAATGAGAATTCAACATCCTACTAGAAATATATCCAACAATATTTCCTTCTACCACATAAGGGAGTGTAGAATTCGAATAAAATTAGCAGGAGCAACGCTGTTTAAAAGACCTTAAACTTTGATAAAAAAAATGTTATAAAATCACTAACAAACTATTGTTGTCAATAAAGTACGTGATACAAAATGAATCCTTTAGAAACAATACTTGACAAAGACAACTTACTGGCCCAAATTTTCTAGATTGGCATCGTAAGCTCAAGATTATCTTGGATTACAAACGTCTCTATTATGTTCTCGATATGATAGATCCCAATCCTAGTGATGATGATACCCTTCTTGAAAAGGTTGTTGGTTATCATAAATGGAAAAACGATGAGCTCAAGGTGATAATCTATATCAAAGCCTCTCTAAGCTCAGCTTTGTTAGAGCAATACGAAATGATTGACTCATCGGTGGAAATCATGGAACATCTATAAGAGTTGTATGATGAAAGTAGTAAAATTGATAGATACGATATTACTAGCAAGTTGTTCATGATGAAAATGAATGAAGTGACTCATGTCTTTGCTTATATGCTCTAAATGATCAATATGATCGATCAAACAAATACATTTGATCTAAGACTAACATTCAAAGTTAAGGTGGATCTGATCCTACAATCCATCACTCATTCTTTCAAGGGATTCATTTCCAACTTCAATATGAAAAATTTGATTGATCAACTAGGTCACTTATTGAGCTCCATGGCTTGTTAAAGAACTATGAAAAAGTAAAAACATCTTGAAGATTTAAAGAAATGAGAAAGGGGCTATTCATACTGTCTCTGGTCCTCAAAAGGGCAAGAAAAATGGAAAGGGCAAGAAGCAAGCTCTCAAGAAAAATAAGCCCAATTGAGGCATATTGAAGAAAAGAAAAGAAAAGAAGGCCCAAGATGAGTGCTTTCATTGCAAGAAGAAAGGATATTTGAAGAATAATGATCGACAGTACATTGCGAGCTTGAAGAAGCCAAAAGAAGGTACATCCTTATACTTTATTATTGAAATGGATCTTGTTATAAGTTTCATATCTCATTCATGGATTTTGATTATGTTGCTACCTCATATTTTTGTATGTTCTTGAAGATTGTAAAGAGTAAAAGTTTGCCAAGGAAGGCAAAATGGTCCTCAAAGTTGGAAAAGAATAGCTTGTTTTCGTAACCACCTTAGGTATGTGTCATCTTCCTATGCCATCAAGACATTTAATTTTATTAGATAAAGTTTTATATTTTCCTAGTGTAATAAGGAACATTGATTCCATTCCAGGTTTGAAGAAATGTAATTATGAATTTCATTTTATCAATGAGAAATCCAATATTTATTATTTGAATAAATTTATTGGCATTACACTAAATATAAATAGATTATATGTGTTGCAATTGAATGAGAATCATAACAATAAATTAAACGCAGTAACAACAAAGTGACCAAAAGATAATCCCAATTCAAGATTCCTTTGGCACTTAAGATTATGTCATATTGGAGAAAAAAAAGATTTTACAATTGGAGAATGAAGACTTATTTCCTTCATTAGGTTTGGAACCTTATCCAACTTGCAAATCATGTCTGAAAGGAAAAATGACCAAGTCATATTTTGTAGGATAAAATAAAAGAATAAAAAAACCTTGGAACTTATACATACTGATGTATATGGCCTACTTAGTATAGTGGAAAAATGTGGCTTTCAATATTTTGTTACTTTGATTGATGATTGCTCAAGATTTGGGTATTTGTAGCTAATGAAACATAAGTCAGATACCTTTGAAAAGTTCAAAGAGTATAAGAATGAAGTAGAAAACCAATTGGGAAAAAGTATCAAAAATCTATAATCTGATCATGGAATATAATACTTAAGTACCAAATTTCAAGATTATCTTAAAGAATATGAAATCATGCCACAGGTAACACCTCCTTCTACACCTCAACATAACGGTGTCTTTGAAAGTTGAAATCGTACCCTATTGGATATGGTACGTTCCATGATGAGCTTTGTTGATATACCAATGTCCTTTTGGGGAGATGCTATCCAAATAGTCTTACATGTTCTAAATAGAGTTCCAACGAAATCTACTCCCACGACTCCATTGAGATGTTGTATAAGAAACGTCTTGACTTAAGATATTTGAAGATTTGGATAGTCCAACTTATGTTAGGAAAATCTTTACAGAAAATCTAGACTCAAGATCTAAAAAAATGTCAATTCATAGGATATCCTAAGGAGTCAATGGGATATTACTTCTACATTCCCTCTGATCACAAGATCATGGTTAATAAGAATGCTATTTTCCTTGAGGTTCGCATGGTTCAAGAAGAAAGTACTACAAACGAAGTAGACCTTGATGAAGAAGTCTCTTAGGAATAGAATTCTTAAAGTCAAATTGACTTGCCTCGATAGGAACCAAATCAAGTAGAACAAAAAGCACCTCAAGAAACACAACTACTTCATAAATCAATTAAGGAATCTCGCACTCTTTTAAGATACACCATAGTCAATCAATAGGAATTTGACTCTTTTATGATTGGTGAAGTAGTTCATGTGGATGACCCCAAAAACTGTGAAGAAGCAATGTTGGACATTGACTCTTCTAGATGGCTTGAAGCTATGAATTCTAAAACGGAATCCATGTATTCTAATCAAGTATGGACACTTGTTGATCCTCTTAAAGGAATTAGTTCTATTGGGTGTAAATGGGTCTTCAAGAGAAAGATTGAAAATGATGGTAAAGTAAAGACTCATAAGACTAGACTAGTGGCAAAAGGATATACTCAGAATCAATGAATTGATTATGAGGAAATATTTTCTCCAGTGGTTATGCTGAATTCCATTAGAATTCTTTTAGCCAAAGCAACTTAGTATAACTAGGAGATTTGGCATATGGATGTCAAAACCATATTGCTAAATGGATTTCTTGAGGAAGAAATTTATAGAAAATAACCAGTAGGTTTTACATGTAAAGGAGATAGTTATAAAGTGTGCAAACTACAAAGATCATTTTATTGTCTAAAGTAAGCATCTAGAAGTTGGAATCTACTATTTGATGATGCAATCAAAACTTTTGGTTTCATAAAAAATATAGATGAGCCTCGTGTTTACAAAATGGTTAGTGGGAGCGCCATCACATTCTTAATAATTTATGTAGATGACATGAGTCAAAGTTTAATTATCCAAAACATTCTAAATAAAAGACTTGGGAGAAGCAACATACATTCTTTGTATAAGAATCTATTGAGATAGATCTAGAAGAATGATTGGTTATCCCAAAGTCTGTACGTAGAAAAGATTCTCAAGAGATTCAATATGTTGGATTATAATAGAGGTTTGTTACCTTGTAGGCGTGGAATTCATCTATCTAGATCGATGAGTCCCAAGACACCTCAAGAGAGAGCATTCATGACTTAGATACCATATGCTTCTGCCATAGGAAGTCTCAGGTATGCATACTATGTACAAACTAGACATTGCATTTACTGTCAGTGTAACAAGCAGATTTTAATCTGATTTAGGAGAAAATCATTGGATAACAGTCAAGGCAATCCTCAAGTATATAAAAATGACTAAGGATATGATATTGACTTATGGATCACCATAATTGAAAGTATAAGGGTTTACAGACTCAGAATTTCAGACAGACATTGATGATAAGTCGACCTCTGGATTAATTTTTTTATGCAATGGAGGAGCAATCAGTTGGAAAAGCGCTAAGCAATCTACTATTGCAGACTCTACTACTGAGGCAGAATATATAGCGGCTTCAGAATCAGCAAAGGAAACATTTCGGATGAAGAAGTTCATTACAAAACTAGGTGTGTTTCAAATAATTGAAGGTGCATTCGTTTTGTACTACGAAAATAATGGGACTATAGCACTAGCCAAAGAACCTAGGTCGCACTAGAATTCCAAACACATTCAAAGAAAGTATCAAATACTCAGAGAAGATGTTGGAGATGAACAGATTGTCGTTCAGAAAATACCTTCGGCTAATAATATAATTGATCCACTCACGAAGCCAATGTACCAAAAAAATGGAATGACATCTTAAAAAGATGTGCTTTAGGTATCATAACTGTAAGTGTTCCTAGAACATGCCAAGATCGTCTAAGAGTGATTCGTGTGTAAATAAAATCAAAAGAGTTGCGGAAAATACTCACATTGATCGGATGAGTTCAAAACTTTTTATGCATTTCGGTGGAAGCTCCAAGTTCTTCTTGAGTGTTTCAAACACTTGGGTGAGTTTGCCTATCACCTTGATTCACTTCGATGTGCTAACCTTGTCATGTTTCCACATTTTTATTTTTACCGATGTCCGGTAAAGGGACGCCTCCGCCGGGATCCGCGGAGCCTCAGAGGTTGAAGTTCTTCTCTCGTGATTAAGTCTCATCTGTTCTACCAGCTCGGGGCTGAATTCGTTCCGTCGAGGCTATCTGTTCCACCAGCTCGGGGCTGGGTTTATCCCGTCGAAGCCATGTGTACTACTAGCTCGGGGTCGGGTTACTAATTCAAGAATCAATGAATTGATTATGAGGAAATATTTTCTCCAGTGGTTATGCTGAATTCCATTAGAATTCTTTTAGCCATAGCAACTTAGTATGACTAGGAGATTTGGCATATGGATGTCAAAACCATATTGCTAAATGGATTTCTTGAGGAAGAAATTTATAGAAAATAACCAGTAGGTTTTACATGTAAAGGAGATAGTTATAAAGTGTGCAAACTACAAAGATCATTTTATTGTCTAAAGTAAGCATCTAGAAGTTGGAATCTACTATTTGATGATGCAATCAAAACTTTTGGTTTCATAAAAAATATAGATGAGCCTCGTGTTTACAAAATGGTTAGTGGGAGCGCCATCACATTCTTAATAATTTATGTAGATGACATGAGTCAAAGTTTAATTATCCAAAACATTCTAAATAAAAGACTTGGGAGAAGCAACATACATTCTTTGTATAAGAATCTATTGAGATAGATCTAGAAGAATGATTGGTTATCCCAAAGTCTGTACGTAGAAAAGATTCTCAAGAGATTCAATATGTTGGATTATAATAGAGGTTTGTTACCTTGTAGGCGTGGAATTCATCTATCTAGATCGATGAGTCCCAAGACACCTCAAGAGAGAGCATTCATGACTTAGATACCATATGCTTCTGCCATAGGAAGTCTCAGGTATGCATACTATGTACAAACTAGACATTGCATTTACTGTCAGTGTAACAAGCAGATTTTAATCTGATTTAGGAGAAAATCATTGGATAACAGTCAAGGCAATCCTCAAGTATATAAAAATGACTAAGGATATGATATTGACTTATGGATCACCATAATTGAAAGTATAAGGGTTTACAGACTCAGAATTTCAGACAGACATTGATGATAAGTCGACCTCTGGATTAATTTTTTTATGCAATGGAGGAGCAATCAGTTGGAAAAGCGCTAAGCAATCTACTATTGCAGACTCTACTACTGAGGCAGAATATATAGCGGCTTCAGAATCAGCAAAGGAAACATTTCGGATGAAGAAGTTCATTACAAAACTAGGTGTGTTTCAAATAATTGAAGGTGCATTCGTTTTGTACTACGAAAATAATGGGACTATAGCACTAGCCAAAGAACCTAGGTCGCACTAGAATTCCAAACACATTCAAAGAAAGTATCAAATACTCAGAGAAGATGTTGGAGATGAACAGATTGTCGTTCAGAAAATACCTTCGGCTAATAATATAATTGATCCACTCACGAAGCCAATGTACCAAAAAATGGAATGACATCTTAAAAAGATGTGCTTTAGGTATCATAACTGTAAGTGTTCCTAGAACATGCCAAGATCGTCTAAGAGTGATTCTTGTGTAAATAAAATCAAAAGAGTTGCGGAAAATACTCACATTGATCGGATGAGTTCAAAACTTTTTATGCATTTCGGTGGAAGCTCCAAGTTCTTCTTGAGTGTTTCAAACACTTGGGTGAGTTTGCCTATCACCTTGATTCACTTCGATGTGCTAACCTTGTCATGTTTCCACATTTTTTTTTACCGATGTCCGGTAAAGGGACGCCTTCGCCGGGATCCGCGGAGCCTCAGAGGTTGAAGTTCTTCTCTCGTGATTAAGTCTCATTTGTTCCACCAGCTCGGGGCTGAATTCGTTCCGTCGAGGCTATCTGTTCCACCAGCTCGGGGCTGGGTTTATCCCGTCGAAGCCATGTGTATTACTAGCTCGGGGTCGGGTTACGTCCTATCGAGTGGATCATAATCAAGGCAGGGTCGGAGCTTATCCCCACAGATAGGTGTCAGAATCCTCGAGGACGGAGCACATAAATATGCCAGGGACGACCTGATTGGTTATCGAGGAAGTTTTCTCTATGGCTTTTGGAGCCGACCACCAACTGGCTGATTAGCACACTTCTGATTTTGTAGTTCCCGGTACCAACTTGTACACTCGTTGAAACCGAGAACTATGGGACATATGTTGATGGTGTTTTTTATAACAAGTATCTTGAACAGTACGTCAAGGGCAGAGATGGTATTTTCCCTTTTGGAGGAACAAATGTTAGGAGGATTTGGGTTATTCCTCGGCCAGGGAGAGAGTTTGAACCCAGTTCCTCGGATCTGGCCGACTAGAGGACACAGTATGATGCGAATCTTAGAGACCGACAACATCATAGCCGAGACCGACCAATATAGCTCGGTGGCACGGTTCAGTTCTATCTTTCCTCCTGGATCGGGATGATGAGCTCGAATATGTTAGGTCAGGTCGGGGTAGCTTGGATAGTTCGGCAGATCATTTGGCCGACCTCTTGACGGCTGACATGTGATCAAGGTAGCTTGGACTTTTCCTTCTGACATGTATCACCGCTTGAAATCTTTACAAGTTGGCATCATTATTGTTGAATGTGGTAGTGTATAAACAGAGTGATGTGACAGGCAGGAAGATGACATGTTTGCTTTCGGCAAGGCAGTCTTGGGGCAGAGAGCCCGTCAATCAGTCGGAGATTCACGTGGATGACATTATTGAGATATGGGAATAATGCTATTTTTCTCTTAGTATATAATGGGAAGTTAGTCTTATTTGTAGGGGATAGCGAAAATTGTAAAAAAAAGAACAACTACTTGTAAAAGAGTGAAACACAAACAGCTCGGATTTCTTTAGACCCTCCTGAAAAACAGGTTGGCCGAGATTGGTTGGTAATAAAAAGTCACACCCCACTTTGTGCCCGTGGACGTAGGTTGGATTAGCTTCGCCGAACCACGTCAACCATCTTTATCGATTTTGTGTTTGTCTTGTCTTTTGCTACATTTGCTTTTGGTCTCTCATAACCAAACAAATTCACGGTTGGAAGAAGATTGTCACGGGAGCGGTATCCCGATATTGCCCCTGGAACGAAAATCACCCGTCAACAGTCACAAATAGCAATCTGGAAAGCACCTTTTATATTTCAAAGGGGTTTCTCATAATTGTGCTTGATTGGATGGTTCTTGTATTATTGAGGATATGGGTTTGAGTCTCTATGTAAGTTAAAATCTTATAATTTTTTTTAAAAAATATAAATAAATGGGCAAATCTCTCCCAAAATGTGTGGATAGATTTCCAAATTCATAGGCGGCAGTAGGCATGGCAATAATAACCGGACCCGACCCGGGTCCGGGATTAAAAAATCCGGACCCGGGTCTTAAAAATTTGGACCCGGGCGATTTCAGTCCGGATCCGGGTTCGTACGGGTCTGGCCGGGATAGACCCGGGTCCGGAAATAAAAATAAATATAATAAATTAAAATATAATGAAAAATACAAAATAATATGCATATATATCTATATAATAAAGGAGAATGGTGTTGGAGGAAAGAGAGTGCATCCAACGGTTCTCTTTATGTGGCTTAATTGACGGCCCAGATCATTTCATTGGCAATTGGAGGAAAGAGAGTGAATTGATTGATGGAAATGGTCAAAAATTTTCAAATTAAAAAATAGAAAGTTAAAATAAAATCATTTAATTCTGTAACACCGTGCCGTAGGCACGGCCAAATACTGTAACACCGTACCGTAGGAACATGCATCATTTAATTAAAAAAATAAAATCATTTAATTCTGTAACACCGTGCCGTAGGCACGAGCAAATACTGTAACACTGTGCCGTAGGCACGGCCAAATACTGTAACACCGTGCCGTAGGCACGGGCAAAAACTAGTATATATATATAATATAATATAATATAATTAAAAAATATAAAAGAATTGAAATAAAACTAAAAAAATTGACAAAATCCAAATATAAATATAAAATGATACAATTAAAAATTTAAAAAAAATAACCCGGGTATCCGGATCCGGACCGGGTAGACCCGGGTCCGGACCTGGG
>SKCR01045730.1:15000-51549 GCA_019454045.1 Zanthoxylum bungeanum | reverse complement strand
ATCAATCAAGCAATCAATTCCATTCTCCATTAATTAGATATTTGTAAATAAATAGATTCAACAATTAATAACAACAGTAGGAATTAAGTCATTGTGGGATCGATATTTTTATACTACTTGAACGATACGTGCGCTTGCGTTATACGTGTGTGTTTACGCCCGTCAAGTTTTTTGGCGCCGTCCGGGGACTTATATTTCTTGAGTTGTTAATTTTAAAGCTATCTAATTTACTTGTATCTAATTTTCTTTATTTTTATATGTAATTTTTATTTCTTTCTTTCTTTTTCAGGTGAATGAAAAATGGAACATTACTGGGAGATTGAGAGATTACGAGCTTTACAAGTAGAAACACCCCACATTTGGGAGCAACAGTCCAGTTTTCTGAGGCCTGTTATCCAGCCCAACAATTTTCACTGGATGCCAGAACCAAACAATACTACATTTTCTCATCAGAACGCAATGGAGAGATGTGACATATGTAATGGTAACCACCCTAGAGATTATTGCGAATACAACTACCATCCAGGGTGGCAGAACTATCAAGATCCTTCATGGTATGACGAGCCATCACATTTCACAAAGCCAGACTTTCCATCTTATCCACCATCTACCTATGATTTCCATCAACAACCAGAACCATCAGATGAAGATCAGTTGATTGACATGCTCAAAGATTGGTTCAAAGAACAGGCAGTTCAAATTGATGCACAAGTTCAGAGTAACACATAATCCATACAGAGAATGACAGATCAGATCAGACAATTCACACAAAAAACCAGAACTACATACCTCAAGAACCAGTTCCAGATGACACTGATGAAGCCTTCGAGTACCAATCATTTCACAATGACATTTCAACAGAGGAGGAGGCTGAGCAGTATCAACAACCAGAGGATGGAATTCTGTGTCCTCAAAATGAAGATCTTGGAGATTCCATTGCACAAATGTTCGAAGAAGATCTACTTGAGCCAATTATTTTACACAGATAAGAGGATGAAGACCTAATGTCAGACACATCTTTTCATCCTCAGGTGGAGCAAGAAGCAGAGCAAATGGATGAGCAAATGTCTGACCTTAATAAAAATCCAGAGCATTCAGGAGAAACATCGCTGTTTTGGGGAGTACAAATCAAAAATATCACCCAAAGCTTGACAGAATGGAACTTCCATTCCAAGTCAAGCACCATACGAGACCTCCTTTTTTTTTCTTTCTTTGCAGGAATCACTGGAGTAATAAAGATTAAAAAGGTGGCACAAGCACTGAATGAGACACAATATTTTTTGCCACTTTACCGTTGGAAGAGACCATTCAAAAGCAACGCTCACGGGATTGTCTTTAATCGGACATCCAAAACGACATTGAAACCTCCTTAACAGATGAATTTCAGTCACGTCTGGCTGAAGACGAAAAATTCAGCGCTAGCAGGGAGGCAACCCATGCAATTTGTTGTAATTTGTTTTCATATTTTGTGTGAACTTTTTAATTTTGTGTGTTATTTTTGTAGGGAAAGACACAAACGAAGCATTTTAAGACAGAAGGAATTGTGTTTGGCAATCAAAGATGAGAAAAAATTCATTAGCAATGGCTGAATAAGGAATGAAATCTTGAGACGCATCCTAATGGATTTATATACCAAACGAGTGGCGTATTGCATACACAATTCCGTTACTTTAATTATTGCTTTGATTTGCTTTTCTATTGTAATTATCTTTATTTTCGTAGACAGGATCCAGACTTTTTGACCTTTCACGATTTCTTTTATTGTTTAGCTAACAAACGTCCTCTGGAAGATACTAGTGCTATTATTACTCACCCTTTTTCAGGTACTATAAATTCAGCCCGTCATTGCACTTTTGAAGGCATCATAATTTGAGAAAGAAAAACATAAAAAAATGGAAGCCACTTCAAGAAGACGAGTTGAAAACATCTGTGTGTTTTGCGATAGTATTGTTGGTACTAAACCACAATACATAGAAGCATCACAGGAATTGGGTCGAGGAAATATTGGACTTATGGGGATCATTTCAAAAGCTGTACAGGAGGGAAGCAGTCATGTTTTGGGAATCATCCCAAAACCCTTGGCAGAGGCAAATCTTATTGGATCATCAAACGGCGAGCAACTAATCGTGCCAGGTATGTCTGAACGTCTGGTAGAAATGATTAACAGTGCTGATGCTTTTATCGCTTTGCCAGGTGGCTTGGGCACATTAGAGGAAATTTTTATAGTTCTATCCTGGGCGAACCTGAACATACACCAGAAACCGCTTGGACTACTCAACGTTGATGGATTTTATGATTTTCTTTGTGTGTTTCTTGATGATGCTCGGAGAAATGGGTTCGTGTCAAAACCTATAAAAGAACTCCTCTTTACTGCCAGAACTGCTCCAGATCTGATAGACCAACTCATAGCCTATGAACCACAAGTTGACCCTATCCTATCAAAGATAAATTGGTCTGAGGACGATCGTGGTAAGATGCGTTGAATTAATCTGGATTTTAACCTTTAATTTCCTGTAGATTTCAGCCAACCAGGTACAACCTTCTAACTCTCATTTTACTGTTTAAGACATTGGGGACAATGTCTCATTTAGGTTTGGGGGAGGGAATTAGTTGATTATTACCTTGTTTTTAGTTTGTGTGTTATTTTTATTTTTAGTCCAAAATTTTTCGAAAAATACAAAAAAATTGAAAAATTTTCAAAAATTACAAAAATATTTTTTTTTTTGTTTTTATTTTTTGACTAAAAAGTGAAATTGGTAAGAGGTAGCTGAGTAAGGAGTTTTCACTCCTGATACGTATTTCAAACCTATTTCAAACAAGTTAATTTTTGTTTGTTTCCTTTTGAATTATTTAATTTGTAAATTCTCCTTAACACTGACTAAAATGGATCTTCTTATGCTTAGTTGGCAGATATTATCAACATACATGGAAACATACGGTCATGAGCTAATATTGAAAAGTTTGTAATATTCAGTTCTCTAGTTTAATTGGAGGGAGCATCTCAAAAAGTGATGGAGTAAAAAAAAAAAATTCTGATTTACAAAAATAAAGTATCTAAGATCCGGGTTATTAAGTCTGTAAGGGTGTTTCAACACCTAGTGCCCTAAAACCAACTGGTTTGGGAGTCACTGGCCCAAAGCTCGTTACATGGATCGAAGATGCTGCAAAAAAATATATCTGAGTCTGAGTAATTAAGTTCGTAGGGGTGTCTTAACACCTGGTGCCCTAAAGCCAACTGGTTTGGGAGCCACCAACCCAAAGCTCGCTACATAGACGGAAGGTATTGTATATAAATAAAAAATAGAGAAAAAAATCAAAGAAAAAAATCAGAAAAATCAGAAAAATTATTCCATTGCTACAAAAATGTGTGAAATCTGATAGAATTTTAGGACAAAAATATTACTCTCTTATCAACTGCACTTATGACTGTTCTGGCCAAGAATGAGTTGTTTAATATTTTGTTGGCTGTGTATATGGAGAATGGTAAAAATAATCGGAGAATTTACTTATTCAGTAATTTAGAAAGAAACAAAACAACTAGTAACTTGGAGTAGAATTTTCACATGATTAGTCACTAACTTCTTTATTCTCTTTTCTCTTGTCTTTTTGCTTTTGTGTGCATTAGTTTTACTAACTTTTTACTTTTGTAAAATGTTTGTGGGTATCATTGCTGTAAACCCTCACGATACCACAACTCGTCCACTAGGGACACATAGGGGTTTAAAGGCTTGTTGCATACGCTAAATGCAACCGTGATCCCTACGAAAGTGGCTTAGTTAAATTTTATTATGTTATTTTTATTTTATGTTTTGCTTGAGGACTAGCAAAATGTTAGGTTTGGGGGTGTGATGAGTGGTATTTATATCACTTATTCCCACTCATTTGACCTAATATTTCGTATAGTTTCTCGAGTTTTATGAACGTTTTGATGTGTTTTGTTGTTATTTTGCAGATAAATAAAGTTTGGATAGCACTGGAGGCAATTTGGGGCAAAATCAGACAAAAATACGTCAACATGGATATTTTCGTCTTTTGCCCGTCGCGACGCTAGACCATTGCGCACCGCGACGCCCAGCATGCGCCGGATTTGCTAAAGTGCCCCAGGTCAACGGGTTAGAATCTGAAAAGTTGACTTTGCTAACGTGCGCCGTGCCACGTGTCACAATCACAGAAGATTTGCTAACTTGCGCCTGCCACGTGTCATCATCCTGCGGTGCCGACAATCATCATCTATGCTGTCTTGCGCCATGCCACGTGTCGACATCTCAACGGACTTGCTAAAATACACCGCTGCCACGTGTCATGATCTAACGCTGCCGACAATCGCGCCTCAGAGTGACGTAAGCAATGACGTCATGAATAGTGCCACGTCATCGGATAAGAATCTGAGCCGGTGAATCAGCAAGTGACATATGTCACTGTAGCGGGAGTCGCGACGCGAAACCCTTTAGCGTCGCGACGCTGGACCCTATCCGCGCCTATAAATTGAGCTCGAGAATTCAGAAATTGTTGTACCTTCCTCTCTCTTCAATTCCTTCTAAAGAGAAAGTTTCTCTCTCTAGTTTCTTAAAGTTTTTAGTTTTTAGTTTTGTAAATAATTTTAATTACGTTCTGTAGTAATAATAATTTTACTTTTAAATAGTAGTAGTAATTTATTTTTACCTTTTACTTTTTACAGTTTTTACTATTTACCATGAGGAGGTAATTTCTCCTGCTAGGGTAAAAGGTAATTCTTTTACTGTTACTATTTAAATTAATCTCCCTTAAAAATAATATATTCACTATTTAAAATATTGACTTAAAAAGGATACCGCCAGATTGGTCGGTTGGTAATTAAATATTAATTCTGTCTTTATGGCTGGTTATTTTGGTTCTGCCTTTATGGCTGGTTATTTTGGTTCCGCCTTTATGGCTGGTTATTTTGGTTCCGCCTTTATGGCTGGTTAAACTTAATTTGAAGTTAATATATTATATTAAGGGAGATATCTAAATAGTATATAGTAAAAGTAATTCTTTTGACCTTAGCATTTTATTTTATTTTATTTTATTTTACTTTTTAGTATATTTTTACTTTATGTCTTTTACTTTTAAGTTTTTACTAGTCCTAGTTATGTGTTAGTTTTCTGAGGTTGTGATGACTTTTACTATCACCGGTTTATAGGGGTTAAATTATAGTTTGGGTATTATAAAGATTTATTTATTAAGTCTTAAGCTTAATGCTTCTTGTTGTTTGATCATCAATAAGATTGATGTGGTAAATCTAAAATGAACTAGACATAGGGATTTTAGGTTTCATCCTTAGACTTAATAGCCCACGATCTTCCTTGAGGATAGATAACCCTTTCAATAGATTTCCTTACAGGATATGAATATACCTGTCGGGCGGGGGTAGCCATAATTGGAACTTAATCTTAATGAATCCAGGTAATTTGGTTGGCATAGACATATGGTTCAATTGGGTTAAAGCTGGGTATTTGTAGTTGACCATCGGAATAAGCTTTTACATAATTTAGTGTTCCAGGTTAATAAATTGATATATTACCCAACTTTAAGATAACCACTTCATCTTTAAAATGATATTAAAAGAAATCACAACCTTAGATCTTTGTGTCTTTTATTTTCCTTAGTATTTTCTTTTATCTTTTTATTTATTTATTTAGCAAATCTTCAATCAACCAAATCAATCAAGCAATCAATTCCATTCTCAATCTAATTAGATAATTGTAAATAAATAGATTCAACAATTAATAACAACAGTAGGAATTAAGTCCTCGTGGGATCGATATTTTTATACTACTTGAACGATACGTGCACTTGCGTTATACGTGTGTGTTTACGCCGGTCAAGTACCAAAGAAATGAGGAATTACTGTAATTACCAATGTAAAGAATGAGCTAATCCCAACAAGAACATCGACTGGATGGAGAGTATGTATGGAGGTTTTTATGGATGACTTTTCTGTGTTTGGATATTCTTTTGACCATTGCTTGCAAAATTTGGAACATGTGTTACAAAGGTGCGGAGATACAAACCTGGTACTCAACTTGGAAAAATGCCACTTTATGGTGAAAGAAGGCATTGTTCTTGGACACCGGATCTCACAAAAGGTGATTGAGGTAGACAAAGTAAAGAAAGAGACAATTGAAAAACTACCTCCACCAACATCATTTAAAGGTATTCGAAGTTTTCTTGGACATGCAGGTTTTTACAGGAGATTTATCAAAGACTTTTCCAAAATTGCAAAACCTCTTTGCAATCTTCCGGAGAAGGATGTGCCTTTCAACTTCACCAAAGAATGCCAGGAAGCTTTTGAAATCTTAAAACAGAAGCTGGTATCCGCCCCATCATAGTAGCACCAGACTGGACCATTCCATTTGAAGTAATGTGCGATGCTAGTGATTTTGCTGTAGGTGCAGTTTTGGGACAACGTAAAGTAAAGATTTTCCACACCATTTATTATTCCAGCAGAACTCTGAATGAAGCTCAACTCAACTACACAACCACCAAAAAGGAGTTGCTCGCAGTTGTGTATGCTTTTGAAAAATTCTGTTCCTATCTGCTAGGTCCCAAAGTGGTGGTCTACATAGATCATTCAGCAATCAAATATCTGATCACAAAGAAAGATGCCAAACCCAGATTGATCCGTTGGATACTTCTTCTTCAAGAATTCGACGTGGAGATCAAAGACAGTAAAGGAACAGAGAATCAGGTGGCAGATCATCTATCGAGGCTTGAAAATGGAGAAACAGCTGACAAAGATCTGTCAATCAAAGAAACTTTTCCAGATGAACAGCTGTTTGCAATGAAACAATAGGAAGTTCCTTGGTATGCTGACTATGTCAACTACATTGTGTCAGGAAAATGGCAGTTGGAATGGACAACTCAGCAACGGAAGAAGTTCTTCAAAGAAGTCAAGCACTATGTCTAGGATGAATAGTGCATGTTCAAATGCTGTGCTGATTAATTATTGAGACAGTGTGTTCCACATGAGGAAATCAACAGTGTTTTGCAGCACTGTCATTCATCACCATATGGCGGACACTTCAGCGGAAACAAAACTGCAGCCAAAGTCCTACAATCAGGTTTGTTCTGGCCCACTCTTTTTAAAGATGCTTATCTTTTTGCTTTTCAATGTGACACGTGCCAGAGAATAGGAAATATTTCAGGAGAAACGAATGACCGTTGCAAAACATTCTAGAAGTGGAAATATTCGATGTATAGGGTATTGATTTCATGGGACCCTTTGTTCCATCATTCGGAAACCTGTACATCCTGGTTACTATAGACTACGTCTCCAAATGGGTCGAAGCAATTGCACTGCCATCCAATGATTCAAAAGTCGTGATCAAATTCCTGAAAAAGAATATTTTCACTCGGTTCGGAACACCTCGTGCAATCATCAGTGATGGTGGCTCTCATTTCTGCAACAAATACTTCGAAGCACTCCTATCTAAATACGGAGTTACTCACAAGGTTGCCACAACTTACCATCCACAGTCAAATGGACAGGTTGAGGTTTCAAACAGGGAAATCAAAAGAATCCTAGAAAGAACCGTTGGATCAATAAGGATGGACTGGTCAACAAAACTAGATGATGCATTATGGGCCTACTGGACAGCTTACAAGACACCCATTGGTATGTCCCCATATCAATTGGTGTTTGGGAAAGCGTGCCATCTACCAGTTGAGCTTGAGTACAAGGCGTACTGGGCACTGAAGAAGTTAAATTTTGATTCACAAGCTGCATGAGAGAAAAGACTTCACCAACTCAACGAATTGGAGGAATTTCGCCTACAGGCTTATGAGAATGCCAAATTGTACAAGGAAAAGACCAAAAAATGGCATGACCGAAAAATAGGTCACAGACAGTTGGAACCAAGGCAACAAGTGTTATTGTACAACTCGAGGTTGAAACTTTTCCTTGGAAAATTGAAATCTATGTGGTCAGGTCCATTTGTGATCACTCAGGTTTTACCTTATGGAGCTGTTGAGTTACTGGATCCTAACACCAACAACACATTTAAAGTTAACAGTCAGCGTGTCAAACACTACTGGGGAGAATCATTTGAGAGATAAAAAGAAAATGTCACACTTTCAGCTCCAGCCTAACAATCGAGAAGTAAAAGTCTAGCTGACGACTTTAAACTTAGCGCTCGCATGGAGGCAACCCATGCAATTTGTGTATATATTGTGATTTGGTGTGATTTAATTTGGTGTGTTTATTTTTTTTGCAGATTAAGTCATTTCAAGATGAAGAAGCTCTCGCAAATCTTCACAAGCAATTTCCTTCTCTCCCTCAAAAATCTCTGATGAAAGTCTATAAAGCTCGCTTGGAACGGAAGAGGATACTGACAATCCATGGTGTTCCTAATGATATTCGTTGGGTAATTGAAGCACGGGTCTGATTGGCAGGTGAGTCTTCTGACTCTTTTATTTCACATCTGCCTGGTTTTGGAAGAAGCATCTATGAAAAGAAACGTAGAGCTAAGCAAATAGGTGTTTGTTATAAATGTGCACGCTAGAATTGCAATACTCATTGTCGTTCTTTAGGAATGTTGTCTGATAATCGCGAAGACAAAATTAAATTCATTAGGGATGGCTTGAGTAAGGAGTCTTTAGATGATATATCTTCGACTCTTGAGACGCATCCCAGTGGATATGTTCACATAGCCTTTCGCAAATTACATACACAATCTCAAAAAGAAAGACAACAATTAAGTTTCAAGAATCTGACTAAAAAAGAACCTGTTTGCCAATTTATAAGAAAATTGGATGGGAAGCTTGTCCCTGACGCATAGACGTCGATCAAACCGCTACTTTTCTTGTAAATATTATATCTCTTTGTCTTTTCCTAATAATTGTAATTTGTTTTGTTGTTTTATTTTCTCTGACAAGATCTAGAACTTTTTGAATATCGCGATTTGTTTAACTAATAATTGTCATTTGGCAGGTACTAGTGCTATTATTTTGCTCACCCTTTTCAGGTGTTATAAATTCAACTCATCATTGCACTTTTGAAGACATCCAGAGTAAAACATGGAAGCCACTTAAAGAAGACGAGTTGAAAATATCTGTGTGTTTTGCGGTAGTAGTGTTGGAACTAAACCACAATACGTAGAAGCAGCACAGAAATTGGGTCGAGTCTTAGCTGTAAGGAATATGCACTTAATATATGGCGGAGGAAATCTTGGACTTATGAGGATCGTTTCAAAGGCGGTACAGGAAAGAGGCAGTCACGGCAGAGGCAAATCTTATTGAACCATCAAACGGAGAGGAACTGATCGTGCCAGGTATGTCTGAATGATTGGTAGAAATGATTAACCGTGCTGATGCTTTTATTGCTTTGCCAGACGGTTTGGGTATATTGGAGGAAATGTTTATAGAACTATCTTGGGCGAACCCGAACATACACTAGAAACCAATTGGGTTGTTTAACGTTCATGGATTTTATGATTTTCTTTGTGTGTTTCTTAATGATGCCCGAAAAAATGGGTTCGTGTCAAAACCTTTAAAAGAACTCCTCTTTACTGCTAGAACTGCTCCGGATCTAATAGACCAACTCATAACCTATGAACCACGAGTTGACCCTATCCTTTCAAAGATAAATTGGTCATAGGACGATCGTGGTAAGAGGCGTCAGATTAATCTGGATCTTAACCTTTAATTTCCTGTAGAATTTCAGCTAACCAGGTATTATCTTCTAAACTCTCCTTTTACTGTTTAAGACATTGGGGACAATGTCTCATTTAGGTTTGGGGGAGGGAATTAGTTGATCAGTATCTTATTTTTAGTTTGTGTGTTATTTTTATTTTTAGTCCAAAATTTTTCGAAAAATACAAAAAAAATTGAAATTTTTTCAAAAATTACAAAAATATTTTGTGTTTTTGTGTTTTTATTTTGACTAAAAAGGTGAAATTGGTAAGAGATAGCTGAGTAAGGAATTTCTACCCCTGAGACGTATCTCAAACCTATTTCGAAACAAGTTAATTTTTGTTTATTTCCTTTTGAATTATTTAATTTGTAAATTCTCCATAAAATTGACTAAAATAGATCTTCATATGCTCAGTTGGCAGGTATTATCAACATACATAGTAACATACAGAAATGAGCTAAAATTGAAAAGTTTGTAATATTCAGTGCTCTAGTTTAATTGAAGGAAGTATCTCAAAAAGCAGTGGAATAAAAAAAATATGAGATCCGAGTTATTAAGTCTGTAAGGGTGTTTTAACACCCAGTGCCCTAAAACCAACTGGTTTGGGAGTCACTGGCCCAAAGCTCGCTACATGGATCAAAGATGCTGCAAATATATATATATCTGAAGTATGAGTAATTAAGTCAGTAGGGGTATCTTAACACTTGGTTCCCTAAAGCCAACTGGTTTGGGAGCCACCGACCTAACACTCGTTACATAGATGGAAGATATTGTATATGAATAAAAAATAGAAAAGAAAAATCAAAGAAAAAAATCAGAAAAATGAGAAAAAATTATTCCATTGCTGCAAAAAGGTGTGAATTCTGATAGAACTTTCGGACAAAAAATATTACTCTCTTATCAACTGCACTTATGACTGTTGTGGGCAAAAATGAGTTGTTTAATATTATGTTGGCTGTGTATATGAAGAATGGCAAGTATAATCGGAGAATTTACTTATTCAGTAATTTAGAAAGAAACAAAACAACTAGTAACTTGGAGTAGAAGTTTCACCTGATTAGTCACTAACTTCTTTATTCTCTTTTCGCTTGTCTTTTTGCTTTTGTGTGCATTAGTTTCACTACCTTTTTACTTTTATAAAATGTTTGTGGGTATCATTGATGTAAACCCTCACGAGACTACAACTCGTCCACTAGGGACACCTAGGGGTTTAAAGACTTGTTGCATATGCTAAATGCAACCGTGATCCCTACGAAAGTGGCTTAGTTAATTTATTTATTTTATTTTACTCTATGTTTTGCTTGAGGACTAGAAAAATGTTAGGTTTGGGGGTGTGATGAGTGGTATTTCTATCCCTATTTCCCACTCATTTAACCTAATATTTTGTATAATTTCTTGAGTTTTGTGAATATTTTGATGTGTTTTGTTTTGTGTTGTTTGGAGGTGATTTGGACCAAAACAGTGAAAATTGGAAAAATGGCATTTTGGTAATTTAGGTGCGTCGCGATGCGCAATACCTTGGCGTCGCAACGCCTAACGTCCACCAGAGATGCTAACGTGCGCCGGGTCAACGGGTCAAAATTTGAGAAGTTTGAGTTTGCTAACGTGTGCCGTGCCACGTGTCATCATCCTACGGTGCCGACAATTACTATTTTCACGTGTGCCACATATCATCCTACGTGTCGCCACGTCATCCGGTCAATGAGTCAACTCTGCCACGCGTCTTGCCACATCATCATCCACGTCAGCAGGTCAACCGAGTCAACATGCCACATCATCATCAGCCAATCACAGCGTGACACGTTTCGTAATCCTACGGTGTCGACAATTGATCTCAGCCGCCTTGCCACGTAAGCATAATAATTGAGCTCTTAGCTGCCTCACCACGTGTCGCCTTATCTTCTTATCCGAATTGCCACGTGTCAAAGCCTTAGCAAGCCACGCCAAAAGAAGCTGGCGTCGCGGCGCGGGAGGCCTATTGGGGTCTATAAATTGAGCTCGAGATTTCAGTTTTTTATGCACCACTCTCTCTCATCTCTTTGATGTAAAGAAAGAGTTTATCTCTCTAGTTTCTTTTAGTTTTTAGTTTTTTTTTTTAATTTTTAGTTTTGTAATTAATTTTAATTACGTTCTGTAATAATAGTAATTTACTTTCTTACTTTTTACAGTTTTTACTATTCACCATGAGGAGGTAACTTCCCCAGCTAGGGTGAAATGTAATTCTTTTACTATTGCTATTTAGATTAATCTCTCTTAAAAATAATATATTCACTATTTAAAATTTGACTTAAAAATGATACCTCTATATTGGTCGGTTGGTAATTTAATTTTAATCTGGTTTAAACCTGACTAATCAAGGATACCACCAGATTGGTCGGTTGGTAATTTAATTTTGGTTCCGCCTTTATGGCTGGTTTATGGACAAAAATTACCGCCTTAATGGCTGGTTGGACTTAATTTGACTTAATCAGGATATCGCCAGATTGGTCGGTTGGTAATATTATCACAAGTTTATATATTATTTTATGGGAGATATCTAAATTAGTAGTAGTAAAAGTAATTCCTTTTACCTTAGCATTTTATTTTATTGTAATTTACTTTTTAGTATTTACTTTACCGCATTTTTACTTTATGTATTTTATTTTCAAGTTTTTACTAGCCCTAGTTATGTGTTGTAACGAAATTAGTTATCTGGGGTTGTGATGACTTTTAATATCACCAGTTTATAAGGGGTTAAATTAAAGTTTGTGTAATATAAAGATTTATTTTTTGAGTCTTAATCTTAATACTTTTTATTAACTGGCCACCAATAAAATTGACTAGGTAAACTTAAAATGAACTAGACATAAGGATTTTAAGTTTAAGACCTTAGACTCAATAGCCCACGATCTTCCTTGAGGATATATAACCCTTTAATAGATTTCCTTACAGGATAGGAATATACCTGTCGGGCGGGGGTAGCCTTAATTGGAACGTAATCTTAATGAATCTAGGTAATTTGGTTGACATAGACATATGGTTCAATTAGATTATACTAAGTATTTTTAATTGACCATCAGAAGAGGCTTTTACATAATTTAGTGTTCCAGGTTAATAAATCAATATATTACCCAACTTTAAGATAACCACTTCATCTTTAAAATGATATTAAAAGAAATCACAACCCTAGATAGTTTTTAATATTGAATTTTCTTAAAACCTATTTTCGACAATTTTATTTACTTGCTTTTAAATTTAGAATCGTCACCATTTCAAATCAATCAATCAACCTGTTAGATACTAGTAATCATTTGACCTCATAAAATTAATAGTTTAGATATTAAGTCCTCGTGGGATCGATACTTTTTATACTACTTGAACGATACGTACCCTTGCATTATACGTGTGTGTTTACGCCGATCACCACCTTACGAATCTCATATCAACTTATAAACTCTTATTTTATCGTATCACAAACATGATAATCCTTGTAGTGATATCATTTAGAAGTACTAATCAACTTAGCTAAGTTCTGAAGCCTATTCTACAACTTATATGCTAATTAAGTTTCTGATTACAGATTATCAATAGGAACCACAACCTTCTTCAATGAAGGGATACAAAACCAGCCAGATTCCAAAATTTGCGAGTGGACACTTTTCCCTTAAGATGACTTTCATTATGTTATTTTTCATATCAGACTTACTTTTTCGCATTTAGGGCGTTTGCTAAGTTCATTTTCAGTTATATTTTGATTAAGTAGGTTTTGAGAAATTGTTTAGAAAAGAGATGTTTTTAAAGCATTGATCTTATGTTTTCGAGGCATAGGGGAAAAACCCACCTCAGTATGTAACTTGACTCAGATATGTAATTGACAGATAGAACATGTGCACATGAAGAGGACTGAGGGGACGGCGATACGCAACACCTCCAGATTCTAGTTCAGGACTAGGGATGACAGATGCCCCTAGATCCTAGTTCAGGGTCAGACCGTAACATAGATCTGCACTTCTGGCTCTAGTTCAATGGCTTGGGGGACCACGATACGTAACGCTCTCATGCGTCAGGTTTTTCAGAGACAGATTTTCAGAGAAAAGATTTTTAGAGATGCAGTTTTTAGAAATAAAAGTTTTATTAAAGAGTTTTAGAAAGAAAATTTAGTACTTTTTAAAGGTTCAGGTAGACAGAAAAGATTTTCCAGAAAGAAAAATTTTACAGAAAAGTGATGTATTCAGAATAGAAAATAGTTTTCAGAAAAACATGGTTTTCTGATGACAATCTCGGTTTTAGAACCAAGATTTTTTTTTTTATAAAAACACATAAGTTTTTGTTTTAATCGTCCCCTCACGTAGATCGCTCAAACGATCTAACCCCCTCCCAGTTCTTTGTTTTTGTAGATCACTCGGAGGATGAGCTTGGAATGATGGATACTGATGGCAGTTACTAGAGAGTTGGTCCACCAAGTCAAGTCAGAGACAAAGTTCAGTTCAATCAGAGTCAAGAAATGCCATGTAACATATATGTTAAATAATAAAGATTACATATGTAATGCATTATAAGTGTTCACTGTCAGAGCTGCAATGTGTATTAAAACTGAGTACTTAGTATGAAAAATATTATGCATTCATGGTTGATGAGTTGGACAATGATCCCACATATGAATTATATCCTCTTAAATATCTGATCCTCAAGTACTTTGTCAAAAATTATATCATCAAATTCTACAAATTCAATCTTACACTTCCAATAGTAATTCATTCAACACCTGAAAGTAGGTTTGATCAATACTCTTTTAAGGATTCACCAATCATTAGTTTTTCCATCGCTAATGTAACCCTCACAATTCTTCTTTTCAATCTCAAAGATGACTCAATCCAATTTCCGAATGTTAATCAAACCCTTTACAATCTTCTTTACGGATCCTTAATGAACATATCTCTTAAGTTTAAGTGTTATATATGAGCTACATTATGAAATAAATAAGTGTGAGCTTAAATGCTGATCATAGAATGATATACAAATGATTTAGAAATATTTGATCAATAGAAAAATGATTAAAAATATTTAATTTGCAATTGACCTTGAAAAATAACCTATATGGTTGTTTTTATCAAGGTCCAGTCGACCTATACCGTAAGGAACGTTCGACTGAAATGCTGAAAATGTTGGATCGAAAGAAAAATGATCATAAAACATTCAATTTATAGTTGGCATTGAAAACTAACTGGTATGATTGTTTCTGCATAGGTCCAATCGACCTAAGTTGTGAGGAACGATCAACCAAAGTACCAACATGGCATATGACAATTGGAGATTGACAGTTGAAAAACCAAGTTCGATCAACTAAACTTTGCTTCTTTGGTCGACCCAAGCCGATCTAATCGGTTGACTGAAAAAATTGATACTAATTAAAAGAGGTTACAAAATTTATAAATCTAGTAAACATTTTATGTATGTTCTCATGTGGCTCCATTATAAATAACTCATATCTCGTAGTGAATCTTCTGTTGTGATTCTCTAATCACTTTAGAGTGTTTTTGAGGAAAAACTGAATTGATATATTACTACCAAGAATAGATTTACAAGTTTACAAAAAAGAAACTATACACAAAAACCTCACACACAACACTCTCAAGCTCTTTACTTGGAGCTTACTACTCACACTTTGGGGTGATTATGAATGATATGGGTGCTCTAATTTATAGTGCCAAAACCGTGTGAACAGTGTCACACGGTTTGGCAACACGTCTTCAGCTTGCAACACTATTGGTTTGCTATTTTCATGCATTGTATGCATGAGCTGTATGCACACACACGTTTTGCACTTTGTTTGGCTGACATGTATACTGCAGCCGGATTTCATTATAATTCTCCCCCTCCAGCTGCATCTGAAACCATCGTCATCTGACAGCTATCCCGGCTATGTCTCTGCACAATTCTAGCTTGTCTCGGGTGACCACTTTCGTTAACATATCGGCTATGTCTCAGCACAGCACACTTCACTGCATCTCTGTATAGTATTCTTTTGCCATGTCTCTGCATAGTACAATCCACTGTGTCTCTGCACAGTAATCTTCTGTTGTGTCTCTCCACAGTTCTGCTACTATTTTTCTTCACCCATTTGTTCCTCAGTGCCTTCTTACCTTGTGGGAAACTCTCTGGATCCCACTCATCAGTAAGCAGAATATATTCGGATCCCGGATATCTAGTTGATAGAATCTTGCCTCGCTCAGATCTTCTTGTCTGAGGTCTATTGGTTTCAGGAGGTCTATCATCATCCATCTCTGTGAATGATCTTGTAGCTTCTAGGGGAGTGGGTTGCAGCTCCCCCTGCTCAACACTTTCTTCTATAATCTCCGATGGAACAGACTGTGTCTCCCCTTACTCATCATCCTCATTTTCCTCCCATGGTTCTGCTTTTGGAATTTCCTTGTGCACCCTATCTGTGGCCAATTGTGCTGGTGCTGGGTCTGGATTTCTGTCGGCACTAGAATTGGAAGACATCCTGGGCATTTCAATGTCTTCAATTGTTTGGTCTTCAAGAAACTCTCATTCATGGCTTCTGATGACCATCTTCACATTCCGATCCCATAGTCTGTATCCAAATTTTTCATCTCCATGGCCTAGGAATATACATGGAGTTTTCCTTGCATCGAGCTTCTCCCTGAGCTCATTAGATACATGTACAATGACTAAACAACCGAATACTCTAGGGTGAGTGTAGGAGGGATTCTTACCAGACCACACTTTCTCCGGAATCTCCATGTTCTGTTGGACAATTAAGACCCATAGCGTCATTATTTGTACAGATCATGGTGTTGTTGTACAAATTAACTATGTGACAAAGAAGATTGCACTCTTATCATTTATTATTAGATCACCTAGATATATAAATGATAGGAGGTCTCTTGATTTTTTCCTGGACTGAGAATGATATGAGACAGTATCAGTCCACGAAGGATAAATCATTAAATATCCCTAGTCAGAGTATTATCGAGATTGGACATCGATAAATACGTAAAAGACTAGTATTACACTTGTGCGTGTTGTGAGGGCATAACATCATAGTTCTCATATATTTGGGTATAGGATACTCATGCAAGTGTAATAGGAGGTTGTGTTTTACCGATGGTACGGGAAACAGCTTCGCTCTGGATAGACCCCCTCAAAATTCCATTGGTAGTATGACTATGTGTCTATGGAAGTCCGAAATCAGGGTAGGTGTATTTGGTCTTAACCTATGACTTGCACCGCTAATACTTGCGAAAATCAATAAACTTTGGTTGCGGTCGTCCAGGGCTTTAACAGGTTCTGTGTACGCCAATGCTGTGTATATTGAGAATCGTAGTGTGTTGGGTGTGATGTCAAGACGGAAGTATCACTTCAGTCATATGGAGATGATGGTCACGTAGGATACGGTACTAGTACTCTTAAGTACTGCAGTCATCGGGATAAAATGACAAGGTCAGGTTTATCCGATTATAGAGACTAGTTACCAGACATCTGACATGTGCTTCATACGGGGCAGACACAATTCCAGCCCCAGGCCTAGCACGTGATCATTCGATACTGGATCGACATACACAATATTACGTATACTACGCCTGATATAGATCCTTTATTCCTGTAAGGATATTTCTGGAGAATTGGGTAGGCATTGCGCTTTTCTAGAAGCAAACCTTGTCATGTAAATCGGTAAAACATAGTACTTGGTACTTACGTGTTCGGATAGCCCGATGACCGAATTTACTGCCAACATATCTGGGGATCTCATAGGTCGCTTCCCGAAGATTCACCGATGACGTATGACTCGCACTCTAAATTAATCTGGGATTAATTAGAAGAGAGAGAAAATTAATCTGGGATTAATTATAGAGATATTTTATCTGGGATAAGATATCATTAAAGAGAGATAATGATTAATTTGGAATTAATCGATTAATTAATATATTTGATATATTAAATGAAATTGGATTTCGACGCGGAATTAAAATTAGATTTTAATTCGGGCGAATGAATTAATTTAGAATTAATTCGTTAGCGACGTGAATAGTGATTTTGCTAGGCGTAATCATTTAATTACGTCACAACGGAAAATTCGTTAATTTGGAATTAGCGAACCCGAGTCCGGGATTATTTGCGAGCGTATTCGCATTTCGAATTTGAGTGCGACACGTAAGTCAAATCAAGCGTCAAATCGCTAGTCGCAACTAGCATCACATCATTCGTCAATCAAGTGATGGATGTCTTTCACTTTGAGTGATTGACGCCAGTCACTATTCATTGATTGATGGATTGATGAAGTGATGTGAGTGGTCGGTGCCATTAAGGCTTGACTTTTTGAAAGCCAAATTCATTCCAAATGGATTTGAAATTCACATTTGGGTATTAGATACACAAATTTGAAGCCAAAAACATACAACACTCTCTTTCTCTCATCTCTCTCTCTCTCTCGCCCAAGAGGGCAATTTCTTCACTGGTTTGGCAATGAACTGCCGTGCGCCAAGAGGAAAAGGGAAGCTTAGAGTCACAATTTTTTGGCAAAATCGGGAGTGCTAGCACACTACGAAGTCATGCGAAGGTGATATAGAAGCCCACCCATGAGCCGATAATCATTTGACGAAACTTGGAGCTTTCATGGATGATCCAAAATAGAAAATGGAGGAGCATGGGAATGTCCACTGCCGTGAGCTGCAACAAGGCAGAAAATGAATTTTTGTTGCCTCCCGCGTCGCTCAACCGATCGATGTGAGTATTCCGCAACTTCGTTGATTTGTATTCGCACTTATTTCATGCTTGTTTATGATCTTGGGACCTTAGCAAACACCAACAGTGGTATCTTGAGCAAGGTTGAGCATGAAAATATTTAGGGCTTAAAATTTGGGTAAAATTGATTTTGAGCATGTATAATGAAATTGGATGAATTAGTATGCTTAAATGTGTTTTAATTGATGATTGATTGGATCAATTTGATGAAATGTTGTTTGGAACAAATTTCCCCAAATTTTTTGGTGTTGGCCGAATGTTATGCCCTATTTTATCTTGGTAATTTTTGTTTCGTTGATCATTGGATGACTTGAAATGATTTGGGAATGTTGATTTAATGTCGATTGTGGATTTAATTGGATTGAAACCGAATCGGACACAAATTGCCCACATTGCCGAGAGCTTTAGCTTGTAAAATTGGGTTTGATTTTTGATGAAATTATATTGGACATGTTTTGTTGTAATTGAGCATGATTAATTGTATAAATTAATGTTTTGGAAATATTGATTTGGATGATTAATTGTGTTATACACTTTAGTGTAATTAAATTGGGAAATTGGATTTTTGTAATTTAATTAAATTGGGCCTTAAATTGGATTTGGGCTTTTAAAGTTGTTATTGGGCTAATTGGGCTTGGTTGCACCAAGTTAGGTTTAGGGCAAATGGATTAGATCCAATTGGGCCCAAAACCGCTTCCATAAAGCCCAAATGCGACTAATGGACCTTTAAAGTTTAATTGGGCCGAAATTGATTTTTAGGCTTATGGGGTAATTCCTGGATTGGATTTTGGTTATTCAGTTTGACCCGAGTTGACCAAAAGTCCACGCATTAAGAAATTAATTAAAAGCCCATTGGACTTTAATTAAATTGACGTTGGACGTTGATCGGGCTTTAAGACCTGTAACGATTGAATTTGGAATTTAAGTCGTAAAAGGTTTATTATTAAAGTGTAGTATTTAATTTGGAATTAAATAGAGAATTAGAATTGAATGCATATTAAATTGGATTTAATGATGTAGTTTAATTTAATTCGAGAATATGTACTTTGAGTACTTATTCGCAAAACGAGTTTGACTCGCGCAAAATCAAATCATTGTTTGAACATTAGATGGTCACTAATTATCAGATTAATTAATTTGATTAGATTGATTGATAACATGCTTGTGTGAATACATGGTTGCGATGCATGAATAATGTATATCGGATGAATATTAGAAGGGTGGGAAAATTTTAGAAATTATTGTAATAAATTCGATTTATTAATTGGACCTGCGAGTCCAGCCTTATCACCTCCTTATTCTTTGTATTCCCTTCTCACCTATTCCCCTCAATGTAAATGAGGTTTGTTTAGAAATGTAGTGTAACGGGTAGAAGTAATACATTGCTAGCGGGAGAGAGAGAAATGGAGAGATTTGATCTAGGATCAATGTGTTAAGTATCCATCCACATATCATTATTATTTAATTATACGCGCTTTATTATGTGTTTAGAATGCATGTTTAAGGGTGTATGATGATGAGATCTTAACAAAGATAATAAATTGGTTGCCAATTTGCACTCGAAAAACCCTCGCAAAATATTAAGCGTTTTTCCTTCCATTGAGTGATTCTCACTCAAGATCCGAGACTGGCATTGGCTTGTTGGCCAAAGTCAAGGCCTTTTTCCGTCGAGGATGTGTTTGAATCACAAAAGCTTTGTTCCATATTGGTGTCTTGTCCAAGTCGTGGTTTGTTGGCCAAAGTCAAGACCACTTCTTGTCCATCGACATTGATTACGAAGTTTTCCATGGTCAATGGGTCGCGCTTGACTAGGATCACTAAGTTTGTTGTGCCAAAGCCAATGCTTAGTTGATTCAGAGGAAAAAGGTTAGGTAATACATTAAATGTATTGGCATATATAAGATATATGTTTCGGACTTGGATGTCCCCCTACTGGATCTACGAATTGGATTGGATCCAATCGATCTTAGAGATCTACCTAGTTAATTATCATACAATTTGTTGGCCAAAGTCAAGATTGTTTGATATTTAACGGGATCCTAGCCCACTAGGAAACACGGTTTCCCGAGTACTCGACAGAGGGTTAGAGGCTCGCCGAAAAATAGTGGGAGGCAAGAATTGAATTTGCAATATTCGTTTAATTACTTGCCATACGCGCTCAATCAAATATTATTCATCAAACAATTAAATGCTAGTTGGACTAATATTTAAACGTTGTTTTAATTAAATAGTTGGACTATATTCAAACTATTCATTTATAGTTGGTTATATAATTGGATTATAGTAATCAATATATTTGATTTAATTAAATTATAGTTGATTAAATAGTTGGACTATTGTAATCATTATAATAAATAGTACCTAAATTTTTGATTAAATAGTTGGACTATTAAAATCAAGAAAAATTGAAAGATTAACATTTAAAACATAATCCTAGTGAAAATGTATTTAAAAGGTTTAATTTTCATAATTGGGAATAAATTTCAGGATGGTCCTGGAAAAATAATAAGTTACTTTATTTGATAAAATAACATATTATGCCTAAGCCCGGAGTTAAGCAAACAGTAGAGCATAATCTTTGGAAGATTTATGTAATGATAACTTTAGTGCTTAATCCATTAAGCTTGTCGCAGTAGATTCCTTAATTTCTGAATCAGAACTAAGGATTAGATCCTTCAAGTATGATACTGAAATTGAAGGATCTTCATAAATCTATACTTAGGTTTTAGAAGTACTAAATTGTAATAATAACTCTTGGAGAGTTAATGACTATTCTCAAGGAGACAAAGTCAAAGTTCGCAATAAGGCAAATAGTGCAAGGCGCACTTTACTTCGATATTCTAGAAACCCGAGGCTTGGCCAAAGGCTTCTGGAGTGTGAAGATGGGCAAAGGCAAAATCATTATAATCTTCTAGGAAGATAAAAGACATATCCCAAAATGTCTGCCTAAATTGTGGCAAACGGGATCGCGGAAGCGTGACTGCCGTTTGGACAAGGCAGACATGAAGGAATTGAAGACGAGCAAGGCTCTGACTTCAAATGTGTTTGTCATATTATGTTCACTACCAGTATTAAAATTGGATTTTAGATACTTAGTGTTGTACATAAATACATACTGATGTTCAGAATCTGCTATGAGCATGATACTGACTTCAGTTGAGATTAATCTGCGAATTGAAAACAGGACGAAAGTCGCTGTTTTAAACCGTAGATACCTAAGTTTAGAAACTACCCTTCGGGTGTGTACCTAAATTTGGAAACTGTTATAATGTAACTAGTTTGACTAGAAACATTATCTCTATATCAGTGTTTAACCCGCTGCGGGTGAACCTTTATATTCTAGAACATTAAAGTGTTTTATTATATAAAGATGATATTGAGATAAACATATTAGATGTGAATAACAGAATTTATATTTTGAATATAAATAAATCTCGAATATATAATATGACAAATAAATAGTTCAAACTGATTTGATCAGAAGAACCTAATTGTGGCATTGTTGTCTGGGACACAATTAAACAAGACTCGTATATCCACACTTTTGAAGAGTGGGTACTCGGACTGATTTGATTCCAGTCAAATAAAGTCTACGAATCTAGTTTATTGGGCAAAGTACCTAAAACACTATTTACTTGGTAAAAGTGTAAATGCCACCGATCTGTTAGCCCTAGTCATAGTGAAGCAAGTGGGCCCATGTCTAGCTAGGCTAGAGGTGGATATGAATATTTCATGACCTTTACGGATGTGGCATCGCGTTATGGTTATGTGTTTCTTTTGAAGAACACAAATCAAAAACTTTTAAAGTTTCGACACGAAATAGACAAACAGATCGGCTAAAGTATTAAACCATCACGGTAAGACCGTAATGGAAAATACTTAAGCAATATGTTTCTAATATACTTGAAAGAGTTTAGTATTCTTTCAATGAGGACTCCTCCCGGAACACGTCAGTTTGACGGTGTGTCCGAATTGAGTAATCGAATTTTGTTGGACATGATAAGGTTGATCGTGAGTCGCTCTGAGCTACCATTTCCTTCAACGGATAAGCTTTAACAGTGCAAGAACTTATTTTGAATAAGGTTCCATAAAATATGTTTGACAGATTTCATATTAGATATGAACAGGAAAGAAACCGGGTTTCACATTCCTGATAATTTGGGATGCTAGACATATAATTGGATGATACCAAACTAAAACCCAAATTGGATAAGTGCCAATTGTAGGTTATCCTAGGGATACCAAAGTATAGTACTTATACATCTCACCAGAGAACAATGTAATTGTTGCTCACCATGCGGTTTTCCTAAGAGGAATACTGATATGTAGTGGTAAGTGGGAGGATAGTGAAACTCGATGAAAATCGGAGTAATACTATTCCTGACACCGAATCTTAATGGAATATAAATATTTAATCAAGGATGAAACTATTACCAATAATCTTCGAATACACAAGAACCGCGTAGGTCAGAGAGAGTCAGAAAACAACCTGGGGTATGGGTTTCTGATCTCACCTCATAAAGATATCTATCTTATTCAGGTATACCAACTGACTACGTATAAGGAACTGATACAAGGTATCGACTCCCTATTATGAAAAAGTGTCATGAGTCTGAAATGGATTCCATGTATATCAACAAGTTTGGATACTAGTTGATGTACCGCAAGGCATTGTGCCTATTGGTACTGTATAAGTCTTCAAGGAAGACATACATGGAAGGCAACATACCAACGTACGAAGCTAGGCTTTTAGCGAAAATATGTCGTTACCAACATTGTGTTGATTACGATCCAACCTTTTACTAGTTGCCACGGTAAATCTATTTGGATAATGCTTGCTACTGTGGCATGTTTCATTTATGAAATATGTTAGCTTAACGAGAAAATCGCTTTCCTGAAAAGGAAACCTTTTGGAGGATGTTTATAACATCCTGGCGGTTTTGTCGTATCCAAACTAGCAAACAAGGTTTGCAGGTTATTCGATCCATGTTTGGATTGAAGCAAGCATTAGGTTCTTGGAATTTTCATTTTGATGTGATCATAATGGTTTATGATTTAATTCAAAATGAAATGATTCTTGTGTATATAAGGAGGTTAGTAGGAGCGCACTGACAGTGACTGTCCTATAAATAATGATAATATATGTCATTTCTTGGAAATGATATTCCCATAAAAAAACGGTGAAAGCTTGGCTTTCGATAAAACTCTCCGAGAAATCATACATTGAAAAATGTACGCGACCTGGTGTCTCATACGCTTTGAGCATATGGATTCACAAACAGGCCAATCCGAGTGATAGTCACTGGATTGAAGTTAAGAACATACTTAGTATCTTAGAGAACTAAGGATGTTGTCTTAATCTATGGAGAATGAGAACTTGAAGTGACTGGGATCACTCTAGTAAGTTTCCTAAACCGATTAAACGACTATAAGTCGCAAACGGTACTACACAGTTTGAATAACGAAACAGTGAGCTGGAAATCTTCCAAGCAAGATACTGTTATCGAATAAACAACAAATGTGGGTTAATTGCTGCAGCTGAGGTGGCAATAGAAGCCATTTGGGTCGATAACAAATCTAATTAGATTAGATATAATTCTATTAGCAACTGAGCTAGGCGTCAGCACAGGCTAAAGAATTAATGGTCTCATCAACGATCCTGATACATACTTCGATATTCATCTGTTTCGTTCGGATCATACATCGTGGCGATGTGATGATCGAATAAATCACATCAGATGATAGTCATGCAAATCCGCTGACGAAAGCCTTTCCTCAGCAGTTTGAGCCAACCGTACATAGTTCGGGTGTAAGACACTCGAGTGACTGGCTATAGGCCAAGTAGGAGATTGTTGGACAATTAAGACCCATATTGTCACTATTTGTACAGATCATGGTGTTGTTGTACAAATTAACTATGTGGCAAAGGAGATTGCACTCTTATCGTTTGTGATTAGATCACATAGATATATAAATGATAGGAGGTCCCTTGATTTGTTCCTGGACTGAGAATGATATGAGACAGTATCAGTCCATGAAGGATAAATCATTAAATATCCCTAGTCAGAGTATTATCGAGATTGGACATCGATAAATACGTAAAAGACTAGTATTACACTTGTGCGTGTTGTGAGGGTATAACAGCATAGTTCTCATATATTTGGGTATAGGATACTCATGCAAGTGTAATAGGAGGTTATGTTTTACCGATGGTACGAGAAACAGCTTCGCTCTGGATAGACCCCCTCGGAATTCCATTGGTAGTATGACTATGTGTCTATGGAAGTCCGAAATCAGGGTACGTGTATTTGGTCTTAACCTGAGACTTGCACCGCTAATACTTGCGATAATCAATATACTTTGATTACGGTCGTCCAGGGCTTTAACAGGTTCTATGTACGCCTATACTGGGTATATTGAGAGTCGTAGTGTGTTGGGTGTGATGTCAAGACGGAAGTATCACTCCAGTCATAGTGGAGATGATGGTCACGTAGGATACGATACTAGTAATCTTAAGTACTGCAGTCATTGGTATAAAATGACAAGGTCAGGTTTATCCGATTATAGAGACTAGTTACCAGACATCCGACATGTGCTTCGTACGAGACAGACACAATTCCAGCCCCAGGCCTAGTACGTGATCATTCGATACTGGATCGACATACATAATATTACGTATACTACGCCTGATATAGATCCTTTATTCTTGTAAGGATATTTCTGGAGAATTGGGTAGGAATGGCGCTTTGCTAGAAGCCAACCTTGTCTTGTAAATCGGTAAAACGTAGTACTTGGTACTTACGTGTTTGGATAGTCCGACGACCGATTTTACTGCCAACATATCCGGGGATCTCATGGGTCGCTTCCCGAAGATTCACCGATGACGTATGACTCGCACTCTAAATTAATCTGGGATTAATTAGAAGAGAGAGAAAATTAATCTGGGATTAATTGCGGAGATATTTTATCTGGGATAAAATATCATTAAAGAGAGATAACGATTAATTTGGAATTAATCGATTAATTAATATATTTGATATATTAAACGAAATTGGATTTCGACGAGGAATTAAAATTAGATTTTAATTCGGGCGAACGAATTAATTTAGAACTAATTCGTTAGCGACGTGAATAGTGATTTCGCTAGGCGTAATCATTTAATTACGTCGCAATAGAAAATTCATTTATTTAGAATTAGCGAACCCGAGCCCGGGATTATTTGCGAGCGCATTCGTATTTCGAATTTGAGTGCGGCACGCAAGTCAAATCAAGTGTCAAATCGCTAGTCGCAACTAGCGTCACATCATTCGTCAATCAAGTGATGGATGTCTTTCACTTTGAGTGATTAACGCCAGTCACTATTCATTGATTGATGGATTGATGAAGTGATGTGAGTGGTTGGTGCCATTAAGGCTTGACTTTTTGAAAGCCAAATTCATTCCAAATGGATTTGAAATTCACATTTGGGTATTAGATACACAAATTTGAAGCCAAAAACATACAACACTCTCTTTCTCTCATCTCTCTCTCTCTCTCGCCTAAGAGGGAAATTTCTTCACTGGTTTGGCAGTGAACTGCCGTGATCCAAGAGGAAAAGAGAAGCTTATAGTCACGATTTTGTGACAAAATCGAGAGTACTAGCACACTACGAAGTCATGCGAAGGTGATAGGGAAGTCCACCAATGAGTCGGGAATCATTTGACGAAGCTTGGAGCTTTCATAGATGATCCAAAACAGAAAATGGAGGAGCATGGGACTGCCCACTGCCGTGAGCTGCAACAAGGCAGAAAATGAATTTTTGTTGCCTCCCGCGTCGCTCAACCGATCGATGTGAGTATTCCGCAACTTCGTTGATTTGTATTCGCACTTATTTCATGCTTGTTTATGATCTTGGGACCTTAACAAACACCAACATGTTCAATGGTAAAGATGGTGATCTGTTGATCAGGTAACAGACAGCATGAACAGCTTCTCCCCAGAATGGCTTTGGCAGCTTAGCCATACTGATCATTCCTCTGACTTTCTCCATAATGGTGCAGTTCATTCTCGTAGCGACACCATTATGTTGTGGTGTATGTAGAACAGTTCTCTCATATCGAATGCCGTGTCTCATGTAGTAGGCTTCGAACCCTCTGGAATTATACTCGCCTTCATCGTCTGTGCGAAGTTACTTTAGCTTCTTCCATGTTTCATGTTCTACCATGGCGTGGAACAGCTTGAACTGATCTAGGACCTGATCCTTCATCTTGAGGAAATACACCCAGATTTTCCGAGAAGCATCATCGATGAAAGTCAGAAAATACTTGTTACCGCCCAATGAAATAACCTCCATGGGACCACAAACATCAGAATGCACCAGACTGAGAAACTCTGATCTTCTCTCTGAAGAGAAATCAAATGAGACTCTGCGTTGCTTACCAATCAGATAGTGGTTGCAAGGATCGTGCAGCATCCTTGGTAAGCTCCTTCTTGTTCAGGGTAGACAACCCTCTCCCATTCATGTGTTTGAGTCTCTGGTTCCACAGATTTTGAGAAGCCTATTTTTCAGCTACATTGAGGCTGTCTGCATAAATCTTCACATGAGTCTTGTATAGTGTGCCGCAAGCATGTCCTCGGGCGACAACCATGACACCTTTTGTCATTCTCCATGTGCCATTTCTGAAGTGATTGTCATAGCTCTGTTTGTCAAGAGCTTTCCCCGAGAGTACATTCAGCCAAAGTTCTGGAACATGCAGGACATCCTTCAAGGTCAATGTACACCCGACATTTGTCTGCAACTGAATATCACCCATTCCTACTATCACATAGGAACTGATATTTCCCATCTTCACTGATCTAAAGTCTCCCACTTTGTAGGTTGTGAAGAAATCTCTGTGAGCAGTGACGTGGTAGGATGCTGCAGTATCTACCACCCACTCAATATCTTGGGTTGCGTTGTGAAGGCATGTCTCTTCCTGCATGGAGCATATTGCTACATCTGCTTGGACAACGACCAATGTCTCTCTTTCGTCATTCTTCGGTTGGTGATTGCCTTGTCCCTACTCTCGTTGCAGTTTTCGACAATTTTTCTTTAGGTGGCCTACAATGCCACAATGGTAGCACTTATAGGCAGGCTTCCTTCCATCTGAGGATCTACCCCTGGTTGTGCTTATGGCTCTCTCTCTGTCTCTTCCTTTATGTCTTCCTTGAGTCTCTGTGACGAAGGCTTCTGTCTGTTCTGAGCCAACATCTTTTCTCTTGGACTCCTCATTCGACAGGATATCTTTTACCATAGGCATAGTAACTTTACCTCATGGAGCGGAATTGCAGAGAGTAACCACCAATGTCTCTCAGCTATAAGGAAGGGAACTGAGTAGTAAGAGGACTTGTACTTCATCTCCTAGCTGCATGTCTACTGCAGACAACTGGTTCACCATGCTTTGTAACTCGTTGGTGTGTTCTGCAATGGAAGTTATACTCCGTAGCTTCAGGTTCACCAAACTCCTCATTAACAGGGCTTTATTCCGAGCTGTCTTGGCTTGAAACATGTCTTCCAGTTTTATCCACATCCCGTAAGCATCTGAATCATGTGCTACGTGGTGGAAGACACTGTGACCGATCCACTGCCTAATCTGACCCAAAGTTCTATTATTGAGTTTACTCCAGTCATACTCCTTAACAGACTTTGGTTTCACTCTCTTCAGCTCGATGACATCAAACAGATCTTTGCAATGTAAAAAATCTATCATCCGAGGTCTCTAGAGAGAGTAATTAGTTGCAGCCAGTTTAATCATTGCACCAGAATGAGAATCTTCCATTTCCATTTTAAGTTTTAAAGTTTAAAATGAAAATATGTAAAAAAAATCGAGATTGAATTTCACAAATCGGAGGTCACCTTTGCGTCCGGAATGGTAAAAAATGGTGGAATAGACACTTCGTTGGTCTAAATCCGACACATGGGCTGATTTGTAAATTCCTAAAAGTTATGGGGCAAAACTGTAAATTGCAAAACTTCAGGGGGCTAAATGAAATTTACCAGGCTACTGACGTGGCAGTTGATGTGGCTGTGCTGACGTGGCAGTATGGGACCGGTTGCTGATGTGGCGCTGACATGGCGGACACGTGGCGTTAACGTGGCAGACTCCTTGCTGACGTGGCGGATGACATGGCACTGACTGTGCGATGACGTGGCGGATGACTCAGCGCTGACTGTGCACTGACGTGTGCTAAATGGGGCTGACGTGGCGTTGATGTGGCTGCCACGTGGATCGTCTTCTACCTCTGGACCGCGTGTGGCACGTGTAGGAGCGCGTGAAGCAGCCTCTAGTCGGCGCGTGCGGCTCACCCTGACGTCCGTTTGATCGCCGGAAAATACCATCGTGCTCGTCTCGACATGAACTAGCTGATGGTATGCTCAAAGTTGATTTTTGACAACTTTGCCGGAACCCAAATTTTCTGATCCGAGCTCCGTTCTTCGGTTTTTCGATCCCAAAGAAGAACCAAAGCTCTGATAACACTTGTTGTGACTCTCTGATCACTTTAGAGTGTTTTTGAGGAAAAACCGAATTGATCTATTACTACCAAGAATAGATTTACAAGTTTACAAAAAAGAAAAACACAAAACCTCACACACAACACTCTCAAGCTCTTTACTTGGAGCTTACTACTCACACTTTGGGGTGATTATGAATGATCTGGGGGCTCTAATTTATAGTGCCAAAACCATGTAAACAGTGTCACACGGTTTAGCAACACGTCTCCAGCTTGCAACACTCTTGGTTTGCTGTTTTCATGCATTGAATGGATGAGCTGTATGCACACACACGTTTTGTACTTTGCTTGGCTTGCATGTTTACATCTTCCTATGTTTGATTCATTCACTTGACATTCAAAGTGTTTAATTTCTTTTCCTCATAACTCCACTCACTATAGAGTTTTGGAATTTCGTCTCCATCATCATAATCCACAGTGGCACAAAAAAAAATTCATTCACTAACTCTCATATATCATAATCCATAGTTTGAAGAAATATTTTTATTCTAATCTTCCCATATGAATAATCTTAATTATATGATATTCAATGGCCACGACAATTTATGCAATTCAATTTTGTTATCTCAAATATCATTCAACTTAAGTTTATAACCAATATATCAAAATATGCAACAAATAAAAGTATGGAGATAATGGTTAGGGATATTATAAAAAAATGTGATTTTTATGTGGTTTGGCAACCCTGCCTATGTCTACACCTCAAAGTTACTAATTTGATGATTCACTAATCACTTGACTTCCTAGGTGCGAATGAAACCCACATAATTCTTCTTTTCGTGCTCGAAAATGACCTAATCCAACTTCTAGATATAAATAAAATCTTTTGCAATCTTCTTTGCAAGATTAAAGATAACCCACAGGTTTAAGCACATAAAAATTGAGAATAAAGTTCCCTAATGAGTAAATCTCTCAAGTTTAAGTGGGAGCTCAAATATTGATCAAAGAATGATATATGTATAATTTGAAAATTACTGATCAAGAGAAAAATGATTATAAAACAGTCAATTTATAGTTGGCCTTGAAAACTAGTCGTTATAGTTGTCTCTATCCAAATTCGATCGTCTACCAAAGTGCTAACGTATCATATGATCATTTAAGAATAACGGTCGAAAAAACAAGTTTGATTGACTGAACTTTGCTTCTTCTATCGATCGAAATAACCTAATCGGTTGACCGACTGAAATAATAAGTGGACAAATTGCCAAGGATTTTAGAATTTATAACTTTTTGTTTTCCACGATCGAATTTTTGGATGACTCTTAGGTTGACCAAACTTTCCAAAATTCTGAAAACCTTGTGTTTAATTTAGTTCTCATTTCAAAACCAAAAGAAATATCAACTTAAATACAAAAGTTTTGAAATCAAACAAAGACTTTTTCATGAATATAAAACGTTTATTTGAAGTTTGAAAAGCTTGAAAAGATAAGCCATTTAAGTTCAAATACAAAAATTTAAATCTTAATGAAAACATACAATTTTGTAAGTCATATACATAAAAAAATGACTTGAACATCCCCAAGGGGTGTGACTTGGTGCTATAAGGGCGTAGGATTTGGTTTCAAGTCCTAGGTTTGAATACATGGGGTGCACTTTTTATAAGAGCCTAGAGTTTCCAACATTTCCAAAATAAATTATAACATCCTGCCAGAGACATAACGTTACCAACATGAGACATGAATAACTCATCTTCATAAGCCTCAATCCAAACAAAAAATGGACATGACACACCGTAAATTTTGGACAACTTGTAACGTAGTCCAGCACCAAAACGACCTGTATCAAATAACAGACCTGCAAAAAGAACCTCCAGCCCAAATCCATGACAGATCAAATCTCAATATCAATACCCATAGGCTCCATGCCAATAGTTATACTTACACATCAAAATTTTTATTTACATACATGTAATAACGTGCATTGCATGATTCAAAACATAACTAACAAAACTTCTAGACTTCTTTAACATGTCCCCATGACTCTAGATGGGCTGGTTACAGCTTGGGTGATCTGAAGTCTCGAGCATGGCTTTCCAAAACTTGAATGGCTGATCGTTCAGGTTGTCAATTTGTAAAAATAACAAACGGTTGTGGTGTGAGCTATAAAACTCAACAAGTAACCATGCTCAACCATAAAAGACAAGAATACATTTTGAAAATATTATTTATAATCATATATCATATGTATGTAATTTTTCAGACATCTCTTTATCATATTGAACTAAAATCCATGGAAACCTAAATCTGTAGTAGTCATTGGAAAACGATCCGCATAAATAAATTTAGAACTTAATAGAAACACTACACTTAAACTTACATTAAAAATATTTCAAACTTCGTACATTTATTTACACTCTTAAATATCAAGTCTTCTGAAAGTACTTACATATATTGATCTAAGAACTAAGCTCATAAGTCATACTTAATCCAAAAACTCAAACTTTAAACAAAACTATAACAATGACTATAAATGATTTCTGAACTAAACTCTTTTATCTTATATCAGTAAAGAATATTTGAAATATCATCAAATCGGATAATATATAACATTTCATTTAGTAATAACTTATGTACTAACTCTTATACATAATATTTGGAACTATTTATATCCAAGTTATATACAATTATATATACGAATTTAGAAACATGACTTATACATAATTTCAAATCCTTTACTAAACAGTCGCACACATATGACTTTCAAAAGCTTACTGTACTTATAAATATACAGAAAACATTTCGAATATAAGAGCTTTCATAATTTTCACATCTAAACCTTTGAGAAATATACCTTTCATATACAAACCTTTTAGAAATATATACCTTGTACAAATCTAAGATCTTAATCTCATTTCAAACATTTAGAACATAGGATAGTCAACAACAAAGACGTACATAACTTTCAAAGATCAAAGCCATCACATGACGATATTAAAATTCAAAATAAGCAAAGAATACATGTCTAAGTCATAAATAAACATAAGTACTAACTCATCAACCAAATTGTTCACATACAAACATTACAAACACAAGTCATGTGCAATCAATCACCATTCAAACCATAAATACATAAAGTAACCCATATAATCTTATTTTCTTTCTAAAAATAACTCTTTTCAAAAAAAAAAAAAAGCAAAAGTATATGAAAACATCATAAAGCTAATCAAACGTCCAATGTCCAAGTCGTGCACACTGATCGGACAATGAATGAAACAAGCTCATGTCGAGAGAAGGCAGTGGGCCAACCATCTTCTAAAGGTCATGATCCCATATCAAGTGCCGCAGAGGTTTTAAAACTAAAATTGTAATCAAGCTCCGTGACAAAAATATATCACAAGCCCATCGACGAAAACATAACAAAAGATCATAAAACACGAAAAAATGCATCAAGTGCCGAGATAGAAACATATCATATCACATCTCATCAAAAGTTCATATTATGTCAGAAGCGAAATCAAATGTGTTTCAAACATAACTTTTTCGTAAGCGAATCTTGTTGAAAATAGATTTTTCAAAATACATTTTCAGAGAAACTATGAAATAAAAGTATCCAAAATGTATTGGAAAACTATTCTCAGTAAACAGAAAAAACTCCAAAACCAATATTATCGTAAATTCTTATCAAACTTCCAGAAACCAACTCAACTGGATAAACATATCAAGCATCCAATGTCTAGGTCACACACATTGACTGGGCAATGAATGAAAAACAACCATTTTCTGAAGGTCAGAACCCCATGACAAGTGCATCGGCAGAAACATCATAAAACATAAGAACATAATTCAAGTACCGAGATGAAAATATATCATCATCATATACAGTCAAAAAATGAGTTATCAAAATCCATTTGTCAAAACACCTTTAAAATCATAAAATCAAAATATCAAAATATAAAACAACTTATCATATGTGACAGAAACAAAAGTATCCAGTCACGTCAAACATATCACATATTGCACATCAA
Source organism: Zanthoxylum bungeanum (assembly GCA_019454045.1). Classification (NCBI taxonomy): domain Eukaryota; kingdom Viridiplantae; phylum Streptophyta; class Magnoliopsida; order Sapindales; family Rutaceae; genus Zanthoxylum; species Zanthoxylum bungeanum. Next base: position 18,658 of record SKCR01045730.1, on the reverse strand, counting down.
CTCCCTCATCTATTGCAAATAAGCTCAAATTATAAAACGATCACTTTATGCCATTTATCTATACATCAATAACATACCTCCAATTTAACATGTATATACATATTATTGGAGTCGGTGCTTTGAGCTTCAATTCGAATAATATGTTGTACATTATATATTATTATATATTAATAAGATAATCATATTTTAATTTCAATTTTGATAGTGGTAATTATTGTGTCATTATCTATTAGTGCATATTGGTTTAAGATATATAGATATATAATATATGTTGAGAATGACACCGAATTTAGAATAGTCACATAGTAATACTGGACACTAGGTGTGGTAGGACAATGGGATAATATTACTATTATAAACTATTCTTAAGTATATATTCATAGTCATTGGTTTTGGAATACAGTTGAATCCCTATAACCTAAAAGACCAGCACATGTCGTATATTAGAATTAGAGTTCCAATGGTCTAACCCAATGGACCATGAGTAAGGGATGCTCGTATAGACATGTGTGTATTCGTTGAAGTGAATATTGGATGACTAACAGATGATTCCTAATAGTTGGTAGTGCACACCACCGTGAATAGGAATCTCCTCGAATTGAGTAACATATGTGATCATTTGACTATAAGATAACATTGATTTTGTGTGTGATCCTCCAAAATTTGATGCCATGTATTTTGGAGACCTTTCATGGTCTGACCGCTAGATGTTTGTTGGATGTGTACCAATGCACCCGATAATCAGTGCGTATCAAGATAAGATCTGTCGGCCTATATGTGTACCATGAGGGGTTTGGGTATCCATGTTTATAAGTCAGGATTCTTAAGATTTTGGCCAAAATCGATCACCTAGGGTTGATCGCATATACATAAGAATTAGTGTTCTGATGTAATATACCAAGATATTTCGAAACAGTGCTAGAAGTTTTCCGAATTAAAGTTAAGGATTTGAAACTGGATGGTATTCAAAAATAAGAGATTATGTGTTAAAAATAGGTCAAAATATTTTAAAGTGAAGCTTCTTCGTGTTGGAAAATGCGTGGTTTCGAGAACTGGTTATGTGATTCCTGTTTATATTATTATACACGAAAGTTTGTTGTTTCAGCTATAAAAATAGAAAATGAACTCCGATTTAACTGAATCTTGAACCATTAGACTCATTTTTTCAAGACGAACAACTTTCTTGTTGATCAATTTTCGAAATTTGTTTCAGAAAGACTTCCAAAATGTAAATTTTAGAGAAAGCAACAAGACAAGGGCCTGATTGTAATTTCGCGTGGTCAAAGCATAAATTTCAAAAAAATTTCTATAAATACCTTAGATTTTTTGGTAATTGTGAAAATAGCATAATTCTCTTAGTTCTTCTACCCGACCCATGTCCCAAAAACTGACTTTGAGAACCCTTGGTCAGGCCTATGGCCTACCAGTAATCGCTTGCGGCCTTTCGGCCATTGCCGACTGGCGCGATGGTCCAGATGGGTGCGCCAACCACCCCTCCATCTTGTGGTGGCCGGCGGAAGCCACAGATCGCTACCGACGGTGAGAAAAGAGAGGTTATGCGCGTGAGAGTGGGTTTTCCGATCCCAACTCGTTGCTTCATTTCACGGCACGAGCCACCTGCCAAATCAAAGATCTCGGAGAGTACTACAAGTTGATAGTGACATTTTTTCCATTTCGTAAACGGTTGCACGTGAATTGAGAGAGAAAATAACGGTGAGCAGTCACTCACAAATGAACGGTAGCTCCTATCAAAATTCCGTCGATTCCAGCACGTTCGTAGGATCTTTTATAGTTCGTATATGCCCTCGAAATCTCGGTAAGACCTCCCAATAAAAATTCGCTAATTTCAAATTTACCACTTAATATTCGGATGTTTTTAGTAGCTTTTATGCATATTTCTATGTAGATACATATACATATACACACATATATCCGCTATGAAATAATCATGCAAACAATTAATTATTCAGCAAGATTTTACCTCATGGAATACTTACCTGGTCTCGCGAACGCTCCTGATCCTAGTCAAATTTTTCAAAACAAGTGGCGGAGATAATTAGACCCGGTGATATACAGAATTCTCCACTAACCTATATAGACTTCCAAATCTTCCCGGAACAGCCAAATCAAGTTTGATTCAAAAAATTTCAGTTCCTTACTCTAAAAATATCTTATACTACAGATAAAAAATATTAGAATCATTTTCCGACCCAAAACTCGAAAATCTTCTGAAATGTCCGAAATCATTACAAACGGATCTGGAACTTTTGGATCTATCTTGTTCCACAAAAAACAGTCAAATATGTTTAATACATCATAACATATCATATCAGGACCATCAGAAAACTTAAATTCACGAATTATGTATTTTCGAAAAAAATTTCGTAAAAACTTTTGATAATGCTACGGAATGATCCTAAATGCTCCTAAACTATTCGGAACCACCTAAACATCATTATATTAGTATATTTGACTCATATTTATCATTCAACTCATCAAAGTACAGATACACGCAAAACCTTATTTTACCGGAAACTCGCTTTACTTATCGGATTGATCTAATTCGCTCTGATTACTCTCAGATTTTACAAATAGCTCATATTCAACATATTCTAGTACAATCAATTCAATACACACTAATACATTACTCTATGAAACTAAAGGGAGCATCTGAATATAATACGATAAACTTGAAAAAGTCAAACTTTTTACCGATATGTCTTATCGAAATTTCGAGGGAGTCGTCAAACTCCCTACACCCCCAAGAACACGTAGGAATTGACAAAATTTGAATCGCATCACCCGAGCAACTGATTCACTATTCATCTAAATATTTCTCTCTCGATTTGTATGAAGCCATGGTTCATTCAGCGTTGGCAGCCCTATAGTACTCCATGAGGGCTTTGATTTGATGGGTAGCTCGACACGTGGATCAAAACGACGAGCCGAGATCGAAGTCTAGATGTGCGTAGGTTTTCTCTCTCTCATCGTTGTTTCCAGTGTCCATAGGGCCGCCGCCAGCCACCAGAAGACGGAGGGTGGCCATCGCACCCTTCTGGGCCGTCGTGTTGGCCGAAGGCCCATCATCACGACTAACGTCGAATTGTGGTGTCGAGTGAGATGATCTGAGTTCTTTTGCATTTTTTGAAATTAAGGAAAATTATGGGTATATATAGAAATATTTTTGAAAATTGCATCTTGCCCCCCACGAAATTGTATTTTGGCCCTTATTCATGGAGTGTTTCAGAAATTCCCAAAATTGAGACTCTTCTGGTAAATATTTCAAAACGTATTGAACACGAAAGTTGTTTATTTTTGATATACCTTTCCAATAAATTATAAATCAGCTTAATTAGATTTCATTTACTATTTTTATTATAAAAATGATTTAAACTCTTAGATACTTATTATGCATAATTTTACTACACAAGCAATGCAAGATTAATAAGAAATAAACATATTATACTCTTCTTTAATCTTATCTTGTTGAGATCCTCTTGATTTCCTCTAATCTTGAGCTCATTTTTGATACTTGCATTCTATGATCTTTCATTTAGGTGCTTTTACCAAAATAATCTTAATAGGTGGTTTGTTATCATCAAAATCAATATAGGATATGAGACCTAAAATATCAACAAAATAAACTCTGACTTTCTAT
>SKCR01045730.1:0-12500 GCA_019454045.1 Zanthoxylum bungeanum | reverse complement strand
ATATATATTAAATATGTAATTAATATATTTACTAAAAATACCTCACCTACTATCAATAATATTATTTTTCTATGGTAATTAGCCATAATTTCTTGAATATTAATTGAAAAATAACAATGACTAGTACAAGAAAATAATAAAACGAATCATAAACGAATAAACGAATTAATGAGCTTAAATTCGTATTCAATTCGTTTAAACGAATAAAATTGAATGACCCGTTTATTAAACGAATCTATTTTTTCAAACTCGTATTCACTTTAAATATAATCGAATCGAATGAATGAACGAATTCTAATCCAAATTATCATCCTTAGTCCCAAAAAAGGTAAATCCATCAATTTTGACATAAAAGAAAATGAATAATAAAGGTAATTATGGATGATTATTTCTCGCCTAGGCTTGGCCATCCTCAACCTGAGCTCGGGACGTTCTTACTTCTTAGTGAATCCCGGGCCCGAAAAGCTCAACTCGAAAAAGATCAAGCTGGATTTGGCATGGGCCCGCCTAATAATATGTGTTTTATTTCATAAAAATTGGAGTGTGCTTAATATATTTAATTTGTAAACTTCCTTTCAAAAAAAAAAAAAAAAATATTAGTAAACTTAGTAGAAGGTGAGTGTTTAGAATCGGGCTTTTTAAAACAAGTCCATGTCTGGATTATATTGGCCCGAATTTTTTTTTTACAACCCTAAAATGATAATTTCCACTATGCATTTTTGAATCAAAGTGGAAGCTATGCATGGCAAAAAAATCTGGATCCGGTCCAACCTAGTTCGGCCCGCCTGGGATAAAAAAGGTCCAGGATAAGAAAATTAATATACATAGACGCACACTTGTTTAAATGAAATCAGTTCACTCATCGGTCATCATCTCCATCCCAAAAATCGTAATTGAATAACCCTAACCCACTCAAAGTGTGAAATTGATTTCGCTCTTCTTCAAACTTCATCACTCTTTGTCTCTCTCTCATCACTTGTCACCGAAACAGGTAGTTACCCACTCAACAGTCAGTCGGTCTCTCATCACTCATCAGCCTATTCGAATCTAGGTGATTCACTAATCACTGCTCTCGATAGAATTATTTAGTTGGTTAACTTTATGAAGTATCATTGATAATTGATAATTGGTTGATTTCTGTTTTGTTTTGCGTCAAAGATGAGCTGGTTGATTTTTGTGTGTGTTAAGAGTGATGTTTGCATGTCAATCATTGATTAAGAGTGAGAGAAAATTGGTGTTTGATTGTCCAATTAGATGGAATTCTACATTTGTCATGCTTGATGTTTCAGTGAAGTACAAAAAAGTTTTTCCTCGAGTGCAACAAATTATGCCCCATTATAAGTGTTTGCCTTCTGATGCGGAATGAGAGATGGCTGAAAATGGTGGAAAATTTACGTCTATTTTATTTGTTGACGAAGATCTTTTTAGGTACAAACTACCCTACGACTAATATGTATTTTTTTTCCTTTGGCTTGTAAAATGAGGATGTCTTTGATGGAGTGGCAAATGTCTCTTAATATTCAAGTTAAACAAATGGATTTTAATATGATTGTCAAGTTTTAGAAATATTGGCAAGAGATTCATTAGGTATTGGTGATGACTGTTATTCTTGATCCAAGGTTTAAGTTGTTTTTAATTGATTACTATTTTCCAAAGATTTATGGTGTTGGTGTTGGTGTTGGTGTTGCTGGACAAATTATGAGAGCACGTGAACTTTTTGAAGAATTAGTTAAATATTGTGAGGCTAACTCTATGGTTAGTGGTGAATCTTCTACTTCTGTTGTTCCTTCCAATAAACTATCACTGCTGAGTCGTCTTACTTTATATTTATTTGACTTTGATTCTTTTTCAACTCACAATAATCATATGAAAAGATCAAAGTCCGATCTTGAGAGGTACTTAGAGAAGCCTTTAGTTGCTAGAACTCCAGACTTTGATATTTTGGATTGGTGGAAGGCAAATAAAGGAAAATATTTTGTTCTGATTGAGATAACTAAGGATATATTATCCATTCATATTACGACTGTGGCATCAGAGTCTTCTTTTAGTACGAGGGATGTGGAGACATCTGAGTCCATATCGTAGCAAATTGCATCTTGATTAGGGATGACAAAATTTGGATCCGGACCCGGGTCCGGGTCTGGATTCGGAAGCAATTTGGCTACCCCGGGTTCGGACCCCGGTCTACTCAGTTCGGATCCGGATACCCGATTTACTATTTTTTTAATTTTTAATTGTATTATTTTATATTTATATTTGGATTTTGTCAATTTTATTAGTTTTATTTCAATTCTTTTATATTTTTTAATTAGATTAGATTAGATTATATATATATATATATATGCATATTATTTTGTATTTTAAATTTTTTTTTAAATTTTTTTTCCGGACCCGGGTCTATCCGGGCAGGACTCGTGCGAACCCGGGTTCGGATCCGGATTCGCCCGGGTGCAAATGTTTAAGACCCAGGTCCGGATTTTTTAATCCTGGACTCGGGTTGTACAGGTCCATGCAGACCCGGGCCGGGTTCGGGTCTTATTGCCATGCCTAATCCTGACACATTTGAAGCAATAATGTGCACTCAACATTGGCTATGGGCTACCGAACGAGGTACGAGAATGGTTTTTTAATTAATTATTTTATTTAAATTATTTTTTTAACATTTTTTCTCATTATATATTGTAATCGGGCAACTTTTATTTGTTGGAGAGGAACTAATAGATGAAGAGGACTTTGAGGCACAAGAGTTGGATTAATTTGATGTATTTGTTTGTAACATGTTGGTTGTCAGTTTATGGATAAAATTTTTGATGTATTTTTGAATTGTTTTGCATACAATATGAATGTATGATGTATTTAGATTATTATAATTTTTTTTTTTTGTGAAAAAAAGGCCGAATAAAGCTTGAGCCCGAGACAAGTCGGCCCGGCTCGGCCCGATAACAATTCAGGCCGGCCTTTTCCCAAACTCGGGCTTAAATACTACTTCCCGGATTCGAGCCAAGCTTATCAAAATTTGGATCCGGCCCGACACATTACCACTCCTAGTAAAAGCAGGACAATGACTAAATTTGAAATCAATAAAAGTCGTCTATTTATTTCAATTAAAAAAAAAAAGTCATTTTCTTCGATGAAGTTCTAGAATTTTGATTTTGATTTTTTTTTTTAATAAAAATTATAAACTTCTATTTTTTGAACTAAAAACAAGAGGCCGAGGCCGACCGATGGAGTTACTATTTTGGAAATAAAAATATTTGACTAAAAAACTGAAATATCATGTTATTTCTGCACATTTATTAAAAAATAATTATGTTGGATGGATATGATTGCGAGTGTGATGGTGATAAGGTGAGATAATTAATGTGCATGACAAAGTCGGAAGTGTGTAGATAGAAAAAAAGTTGTTATCAAATAATTAGGATAAAATAAATAAAAACAAAATGTCGATATATAATGTGTTTAGGGAACGGAATATAAAAATCATTTTCATTATATTTATTTATTTTCCAAAATTGAATGAAAATGATAATGAAAATGGAATGAGATGCACACATTTGAGATTAGGGAATATGAGTATCATTCTCATCACCCGTGGGAAATTATAAGATTATCTCTAATAATTAATTAATATTAATTTATAAATAATAAATAAAATGTATTAATAATTAAGGAATAATCAATAATTAATAATAAAATAATATTAAATAGTTTAATAAAATAATATTTAATAAAATAATAAAATAATATTTAGTAATTTAATACATTAATCATTAATTAATAAAGTAATAATTAATTAATACTTAATTTATAAATAATAACTAAAATTAATCAATAATTAATAATAAAATAATAATTTAATAAAATAATAAAATAATATTTAGTAATTTAATACATTAATAATTAACAAATAATAAGTAATAACTTAATATGTAATTATAACTAATTGTATTTTTATAACTTATTAACAATTTTCTGATTATTAGATAAAGTAAACACATAAGTGGTAATACTACTTCATTCTGATTATGATTCCTACAGTTAAGTAAACAATTTATTCTGATTTTGATTCATCATTCTCCTTCCAACTCATTCTAATTCTATCTGATTCCGATTTCACCTCATTTCGATTACGAGTACGTAAATGCACCATAATATTTTGTTATTATATTTTTTTTTAAAAAAAATAAATGGATACAAGAAATATTATGGTATAACATTTTAATATTATTGTAAAATGTAATTTTTTTTTTGGTAAATATATAATTGTAAAATGTATATATATATATATATATATATATATATATTTTTTTTTGTAAAATTATAGTAGTAACATATAAAGTTTTGTAGTAAAATATAAAATTTATAAATATATAGTACTAAAATATTACACCCTAATATTTACTATATCCATTTATTAATTCTAAAGTTTTAAAATAGTGAAATGATAATAACTAAAAAGAAATCGCAAAAGTAATATAATATTTAAAAGGGAAATTTTCAAAAATAACCAAAAAAACTTTGTCATTTATCAAAATAAACCACAACGTTTGACTTTTGCAAGACTTTGGAGAAGTTGGCTTCTCCGAAGTTGAGGTTGAAGTATGCCATGTTTTTTGGGGATCTGAAGTCCAAATTTTGGATCTCCTAAGTTTTTTAATTTCTTAAAATTTTTCAGATATCCGAAGTGTTTAAATTAGAATACGAAAAAAATATATCGGATTTGATGTTTTAGGATTTGATGTTGTTGGACTTAGGTTTCGAACTTATATTATCAGATTTTATGTATTAATTTCTATCAACATTAATTTTTAAGTTGTATTTCTTATTGAAGAAGTATAAGTAAATAAACTATCAAAATCACAAACAAACTATGCATTATATCTAAAAAACATATCTACAAAATAGTAAACTATACATCAAAATAAAAAATATAAAAAAATACAAATCATCAAAATTGATGTCGTTAAGTACATCATCATATTCATATTCCTTCTCAGATGCCATCCTCCTTAGTAGCTATTGAAATTACCTACAAGCGCACAACAAACAAAACTCAATACCCAAGAGGAGGTGAATTGAGTAATGGCCTTATATTGTGAAAATAAAATTTCTTGCCAATTTTACGCTATTAGGTTAGTAGCTTTACCAATTTAGCTTATGTCAATTTTCTCAATCACAATGTATTGTCTAAATGCAAGTTTCTAAACATATACATATATAAAATAAAACTTGCAATAAGTAAAGAGTTTGGGGATAGAGAAATTGATATTGGTGATTTATGGTGTCCAACCAACTCTTTGTTTACGCACACTCCCCCAAACCACGCTTGAACCTTTCCACAAAGTTGAATCCACAACTTACACCGAGTTTTCTGTGGCTCGCTCACAGCCAGAAGTTTGTCCCATAGGTTCACTCCAAACCTTTACGCAAGAGTTTTTCAGTGGCTCACTCTTAAACCATTACAATGAGTTTTGTCTCTGGGGTAACTCACAATCTTTTCACAATAACTACATTTTTTAGTATGCCTACTCACAAAAGAATTTCATTACCTCAAGTGTTTGAATAATGAAGATTAAAGTACAACAACACACTTGGGCACTCACAAAGGATAAGAAGATTAATGTTGTGAGTTTTTAACCCAAGTAAACTAAGCTCACCACAAATGATATGAAAATATAGTATGTGAGCTTGATTATGAGAGTGTATGATAAAGAACATTTTGTTTGCTCTCTGTTTTTGCCTTAGAATAAATTGTATAAAGGCTCAAAAGAGTTTAAAAAATGAAATAGGGACTCAATTTATAGAGAAAATGAAAACAATCCATAATATTTGTATTGAGGCTGATTTATCGGTTTGCATAGGCCGGTATGCCGGTATGTCATTGCAACGGTTAAAAAATATTATTGTTTGACACCAAAAAGAGTAAAAATGACCAGATTACTGACCGGTATGGAGACCGGTAAGAATCATGCCAGTTTTCGAAAGCATGTAAAATATGAAGGTTGACTGGTATGAATGTTGGTATGCTCTAAACCGGTTTCAATAACAGTTTAAACCATCGAGAGACCAACATGAGATATTGGTATGAAGTAGCCCGATTCCAGATGCGATGTAAAATTGCTCAAAACATAACAGGGGCACCAGTATGCCAGTGTGGGGGACCGGTATGCCGGTCTCAATGCCAAAATATTAGGATTTGAAGATTAAAATTATTTTGCACATGAACATAATGCATGTATATGAATGTGCATATTTCTTATGAGCTTATAGACTTAAATTAACAACTCACTTTACAAAGATAACCCTAAGCTAAAACCACACAAGATATTCTTCAAAAATGAGCTAGTCATTGGTGGGGCGGATGTGGGACCCATATGGTCGGATCAGTGTCCTGTGTAGCGGAAATGGGACTGACCCATAAACATCAAGCATGGGTATATTTTTTAATAATTTAATAGAATATTATATTTCATTACGAGTGTATAGGAAAAAACCGACACCGAATCAGAGTCTAGAAGCACGAAAACAGAAGTAAACAAAATTCGGCGCTAAAGTAGCTCGCGCGCACTGTGCGTGCTATAGTACGCGCTACAGTGTGCGCTCGCTACAGTGTGCAAGCGCACTGTAGTGCTATTGTAGCACTCATCTCAAATTTTTTTTATTTGTTTTCAAAATTCATTTGTTAAGCATCAGCTCTCTGGAATTCCAGAGAGCTGATGCAAATTTGGATTTTCAACCAGACACGTTCGTCATATAAGCCCGACTTATATGTATGCAATTCGAACACCTCCTAATTTGCAAAGATCACGAACTACTTTTCTGAATTATACAAGTCGAGACCGTCACATATGTTTAACAATCCTTCCGTTGTAGGCTATCCGAGTTGTGCTTAGTAAACATATATTACACCGTCAAGTTTCCAAGGCACACATCTTATGTCGAGATGTCCACGATTCTTTATAACTAATCAGAATATCATTTCTGATATACGCGATCCATCATAAGTGACTGGCTTTGTCCAAAGTCTTAAGAATTGTGACGTACTCACATGGATACCTAAACCCCTCATGGTATACATAAAGGCCTACATATCCTATCTTCATACTCACTTGATTAACGAGTGCTTCGGTCCACACCCAACGAACATCTAACAGTCAGACCATAAAAGGTCTCTGACATATATGACATCAAAATATGGATGATCACACACAAAATCAATGATATCCTATATTCAAATGATCACATTTGCTACTAGACTCGAAGAGATTCCTATTGAGGTGATGTGTACTTCCAAATATTATGAATCTCATGTGAGTTATTCAGTATTCGCTCCAACGAATACCCATATGTCTATACGAACTTCTTTTGATCATGGTACATTGGGTTAAACCATTGGAACTTCAATTCCAATATACAACATGTGCTAGTCTTCTCGATTGTAGGAATTTGATCGTATTCCAAAACCAACGACTAGAAATATTTATTTTAAGAATAGTTTATAATAGTAATATTATCCCAATGTCAGACCACCCAGTGTCCAGAATTACTACATGATTATTCTAATATCGATGTCATTCTTAACATATTTATATATCAATCTTATATGTAAAATGTCATTATCATTAATAATGTTTGAAATGAGAATGTAGTTATTTTATTAGTAAATAATAAAATATAATGTATAATATATTATTCGGATTGGCACTCCACGTACGAACTCCAACAAACTCCCACTTGCTTAATGCCAATCGGGATGGTACCAAAGACTCATCTCCTCCATATATATATCGAATAACTTAGAAGGTAAGGCCTTAGTAAGTGGGTCTGTTATGTTGTCTTGTACTTGAACCTTCAAGACCACTATGTCATTTTATTCAATAATCTCTTTAATCACGCGATAATATCTTTTCACATGTTTAGACTATGAATACGCACTCGACTCCTTAGTCTGCATAATGGATCCGCTATTATCACGGTACAAAGGATCAAAACAAAAATACTTGGCACAATGCCAAGTTCTGTGATAAAATTTCTAATCCAAATAGCTTATTTAACACCTTTCAAAGCTGCTATAAATTATGCCCTAGTGGTGGAATCACATTTTAAGCCTTGCTTTGAACATCGTCAACTAACTGCACTATCATTAAGGGAAAATATATATCCGGATATAAACTTTCTATCATCTGGATCTTCCTGAAAGTTGGAGCCTGTATAATCATTAACTTGTAGCTCATTTTCTCAATAAATTAGAAACTTATCCTTAGTACCCTTAAGATGTTTTAGGATATATTTTACGGTTGCCTAATGATCATCATTCGGATCAGATTGATATCGTCTAGTAATACTAAATCTGAAACTGATGCCAGGTCTTGTACATAGCATATCATACATAATTCTTCAAATACAAGAAGAATATGACAAGTTAGACATTCAAACTCTCAATTCCTTAGTGTAAGAGGTCATTTTCTTCGAAAGATGTATGCCTGACCGGCGTAAACACACATGTATAATGCAAGCGCGCGTATCGTTCAAGTAGTATAAAAATATCAATCCCACGAGGACTTAATTCCTACTATTGTTATTAATTATTGATACTATTTATTTACATGTATCTAATTGAAGGAGAAGAGAATGATCGCTTGATTGGTTGGTTGATTGTGGATTTGCTAAATAAATAAATAAATAAAAAGACAAAAGAAAATACTAAGGAAAATAACAAAAGACTCAAAGATCTAGGGTTGTGACTCCACATAATATTATTATAAAGATGAATTGATTCTCTTATATATGTGTAATAAATCAGTTTGCTAACCTGGAACACAAAATTATGCAAAAGCCTCTGTCGATGGTCAGCTACACATACCCAGTATAATCCAATTAAACCATATGTATATGTTAACCAAATTACCTGGATTCATTAAGATCAAGTTCCAATTGTGGTTACCCCCACCCGACAGGTATATGTCTATCCTGTAAGGAAATCTATTAAAGGGTTTTCTATCCTCAAGGAAGATCGTGAGCTATTGAATCTAAGGCTGAAACCTAAAATCTCTTTTCGAAGTTCATTTTAAGTTTACCACATCAGTCTTATTGGTGATCAGGCAACAAGACGCATTAAGCTTAAGACTCAATAAACAAACTAAAGAATTACCCAATATAATTAAATCAATTATTAAACACGTGAATATTGTGTTTCATCACTTCCCTAGAATAAAAATAAAATGATGGGGGTTAGAGGATCCACATTTAATATTTCTTATTTAGGAATCTCACTTATTATAATATATACATTATTTTATGTTATGCTTTCTCAGGAATTAATAATGTTAAACATTTAAAACCAGCCATATAGGCGGTAATCCATTTAGTCCAATTACACCAGCCATATAGGCGGTAATTATCTGTCACATAAAGACCAGCCATATAGGCGGTAAAGTAATTTATATTTAACCCGGCCATATAGGCGGTAATAAAATCTGACATTAATTAATCCGGTTAATTTATAATTTATAAATTATAATAAGTGAAATTTACCTAGATAATTATATTAAATGTTTCACCTTTTACCCTAGTGGAAATTTAACTACAAAACATAAAAGTAAATAAATAAAAAATAAAATACTGAAATTAAAATTAAAAATAAAAATACATAAATTAATTATTTAATTATAATTACAAAATAGATGTTATCCTATGAAATCCGGGAAAAAATCCCAACGAAAGCACACCAAATGAGGTGCAGAAAGCTTCAATTTATAGGCATCTGATCGGCCACGCGTCGCGACGCGTGATTCCTTCTAGCGTCATGACGCGAGGCCGTGTTGACTTGGTCAAATACGTGTGGGGTGTTGTCTTACTAACGTGGCACGCAGTTTGACTTGTTGACTGTTGACGTGGCACACTGTTTCTGTTGGCACAATAGAATTTTGACACGTGGCACACGTTATGATTCGGTCCACTGAGATTCTGACACGTGACAGACGATGATTGGTTGTAGATGATATGGCGACACGTGGCACATGGACTCGGTTGGATGCTGACGTGTCGGACACGTGGATGACACGTAGATGACATGTGGCTGACACATGTCACGCGATTTATACGGCCGAATAAGAAGCTGACATGTGGCAAGCATATTGTCGGCACCATAGGATTGTGACACGTGGCACGACGCACGTTAGCAGATCTTCTGTGATGATGACATGTGGCAGGGCGCATGTTAGCAAGTCAAATTTCTCAGATTTTGACACGTGTCCCAGGCGCATGTTAGCAGAATGCGGCGCACGTTAGACGTCGCGACACGCCAAATTACCAAAATACCCTTTTGCGTCATTTTTCTCTATTTTGGCTCCAAATTGCTTCCAATGCTTCCCAAACTTTATTTATCTGCAAAATAACAATAAAACACATCAAAACATTCACGAAACTCGAGAAACTATACAGAATATTAAGTTAAATGAGTGGGAAATAGTGAAACATTTACCACTCATCACACCCCTAAACCTAACATTTTGCTAGTCCTCGAGCAAAACACAAAATAAAATAACATAAACATCTTTAAAATAAAATTTAACTAAGCCACTTTCGTAGGGATCACGGTTGCATTTAGTGTATGCAACAAGCCTTTAAACCCATAGGTGTCCCTAGTGGACGAGTTGTAGTCTCGAGAGGGTTTACTGTTGGATAATTATGACCCATAGCATCACTATTTGTACAGATCATGGTGTTGTTGTACAAATTAACTATGTGACAAAGGAGATTCCAATCTTATCATTTGTGATTAGATCACCAAGATGTATAAATGATAAGAAGTCCTTATGATTTGTTCATGAATTGAGAATGATATGAGACAGTATTGGTCCACGAAGGATAAATCATTAAATATCCCTAGTCACAGTATTATCGAGATTGGACATCGATAAATGCGTAAAAGACTAGTATTATACTTGTGCGTGTTGTGAGGGCATAACGACATAGTTCTCATATATTTGGGTATAGGATATTCATGCAAGTGTAATAGGAGGTTGTGTTTTACCGATGGTACGGGAAACAGCTTCACTCTGGATAGACCCCCTCGGAATTCCATTGGTAGTATGACTATGTATCTATGGAAGTCCGAAATTAGGGTAGGTGTATTTGGTCTTAACCTGAGACTTGCACCGCTAATACTTGCGACAATCAATATACTTTGGTTTTGGTCGTCCAGGACTTTAACAGGTTCTGTGTACACCTCTGCTGGGTATATTGAGAATCATAGTGTGTTCGGTGTGATGTCAAGATGGAAGTATCACTCCAGTCATATTGAGATGATGATCTCGTAGGGATACAAAACTAGTTCTCTAAATGGTTGCAACCATCATGATAATATGACTTGGTCATGATTATCCGATAATAAAGAGACTAGTTGCTCGTAATCCGATATATGCTTCGTACGGGGCAGACACTGTACCAACCCCAGACCTTGCATGTGATCATCTGATACTGGATCGAAATACGCAATACTACGTATACTACGCCTGATATAGATCGCTTATTCATGTAAGCATGTTTCTGGAGAATTGGGTAGGCATGACGCTTTGCTAGAAGCCAACCGTGTCTTGTAAATTGGTATAAATGTAGTACTAAGTACTTACGTGTTCGGATAGTCAGATGACCGAATATACTACCAATATATCTGGGGATCTCATAAATCGCTTCTCGAAGATTCACCAATGACGTATGACTCGCACTTTATTAATCTGGGATTAATTACGGAGATATTTTATCTAAGATAAAATATCATTTAAAGATGAAGAACGATTAATTTGGAATTAATCGATAAAATAATATATTTGATATATTATACTAAATTAGATTTCGACGCGGAATTGAAATTAGATTTTAATTTGGGCGAATGAGTTAATTTAAAATTAATTCGTTTGCGACGTGAATAGTGATTTCGCTAGGCATAATCATTTAATTACGTCGCAATGGAAAATTCGTTAATTTGGAATTAGCGAACCCGAGCCAGGGATTGTTTGCGAGCGCATTCACATTTCGAATTCGAGTGCGACACACAAGTCAAATCACTAGTCGCATCTAGCGTCACATCATTCGTCAATCAAATGATAGATGTCTTTCACTTTGAGTGATTGACACCAGTCACTATTCATTGATTGATGGGAGTTGATGTTGGTGGTTGGAGCCTTAATGGCTTGACTTTTTGGAAAAGGAAAAATTGTATATTTTATTTCTTTTTGAAAACAAATATCTATTACAATTTTTTGGTAACAACCATCTCTCTCTCTTCACTTTCTTTTCATCTCTCTCACGCCCATTTGGGCATTTTTTCTTCTCTTCTGGTCTACTCACTGTCGTGAGTTAAAGAGAAGCAAAAGTGTGATTTTTTTTGCAAAATCAAGGTGCTAGCACACATCCGGAGTCGTCCGTAGGTGATAGGGAAACCCACCCGTGTGCATGGATTGGAGCTTGATGGAGATGGATTGAAGCCGAAAATGAAG